>SSNP01000057.1:1025980-1092647 GCA_006937955.1 Pachypanchax playfairii | reverse complement strand
GGAAACATCTCAACACTAAAGACAGAAGGTTCTCCTGGTTCCAGATGGAAACATCTCAACACTAAAGACAGAAGGTTCTCCTGGTTCCAGATGGAAACATCTCAACACTAAAGACAGAAGGACCTCCTGGTTCCAGATGGAAACATCTCAACACTAAAGACAGAAGGTTCTCCTGGTTCCCGATAGAAACATCTCAACACTAAAGAGAGAAGGACCTCCTGGTTCCAGATGGAAACATCTCAACACTAAAGACAGAAGGTTCTCCTGGTTCCAGATGGAAACATCTCAACGTTAAAGACAGAAGGTTCTCCTGGTTCCAGATGGAAACATCTCAACACTAAAGACAGAAGGTTCTCCTGGTTCCAGATGGAAACATCTCAACACTAAAGACAGAGGGTTCTCCTGGTTCCAGATGGAAACATCTCAACACTAAAGACAGAAGGACCTCCTGGTTCCAGATGGAAACATCTCAACACTAAAGACAGAAGGTTCTCCTGGTTCCAGATGGAAACATCTCAACACTAAAGACAGAAGGACCTCCTGGTTCCAGATGGAAACATCTCAACACTAAAGACAGAAGGTTCTCCTGGTTCCAGATGGAAACATCTCAACACTAAAGACAGAAGGTTCTCCTGGTTCCAGATGGAAACATCTCAACACTAAAGACAGAAGGTTCTCCTGGTTCCAGATGGAAACATCTCAACACTAAAGACAGAAGGTTCTCCTGGTTCCAGATGGAAACATCTCAACACTAAAGACAGAAGGTTCTCCTGGTTCCAGATGGAAACATCTCAACACTAAAGACAGAAGGACCTCCTGGTTCCAGATGGAACTATCTCAACACTAAAGACAGAAGGTTCTCCTGGTTCCAGATGGAAACATCTCAACACTAAAGACAGAAGGACCTCCTGGTTCCAGATGGAAACATCTCAACACTAAAGACAGAAGGTTCTCCTGGTTCCAGATGGAAACACCTCAACACTAAAGACAGTTGAGATATTTGTGAGAACCCCAGTCTGGCTTGAATAGTCAATAGTTACCTGATGGGTTCTTAACGCAGCATCACTCAGCTGAAGTATCACAGATTGAAAACTTTGTAATCCACATCACAATGACATAGTTGTGTGAGAAGATGAATTTAGTGATGTCCTCAGTAGTTTGTCAGAACGACCACCTCCATGTTGAAAACCCAAGTGGTCCACCAGAGTCTGGTGCTTTTAACAACTGCTGTAATTGACACAAATATACATTAATATGGGAGGATTTCCCCTTAATCCACCGAGAACACCTTGTTAAAGATGGGCAGCATGTGTTGGGGAGATCCTCCTGCATGAATTTTGAGAGTTAAAGGCACTCGATGACTCTGGTTTGCAAACCTTTAGATAAATCTGCAGCACTAGTGAAGCCTATGTAGGACTTGTTAGCAACACAAGGTCTAAAACTGTAAGGAACTCTAATTCGGTTGGTGTGGGACAGAGGAACCTTGATCACAGTGTTCTCATAGAGCATCAGATCTTAGACCACTCCACCCACCCAGGATTTGGGATGGAGGTCTATCTGGTTATATCAGGAACAAATGAAAGCTTGTGGTCTTGTATTGCTGATGGTGTGTGTGTGTCACAGGAGGTGGTGCTTGTAATAAAACCACTGCTGTACAGTATATGAATGTGTAGGACTCAGAATGCTGCATGCTGGGAAACAGCCCATTGTCAGGGATCATTGTTTGACTTGGCTCGCCTCGTAGCTCCCCGGGGTCTGAGCCATAAAAGGCTTTCTGTTTTGTGCCCGAGGGCTTATTGTTGCAAACATTGTTCTCCCTGAAAATTAGCATAGAGAAATCTGAAATGCATAATGTTCTGCAAATGACAGCTGCTTAGCTGAAACAAAAGGAGTAAAATGGCTTTTGGTTGTGCTGCACTTGTTATGGTAATGAACCCCCCTGCCTGTCTTTTACTGGTCTATCTAAACAAATCATGAACTCTTTTTTTATTTGGTATTGTTTCCCTCAGTCTTCTGTGTCATGGACCTAAACAGATCCATGAGGTCCAGTTTACATACGTAGGTCTTCTTCTCTTATAAAAACTCTGTTTTAGAGATATAAGCATCTTATGAATCAAGCCTTAATTTAACAAGATATCATTAACTCAACTTCTATTAAAACATGAGACTTTGTAAACTCACCTCTCTAATCTTTGGGTTTCTCTTCTATGAAACTGATTTTCTAAGAAAGTCCTTTCGAGCTCCGAGATCGGGCCGCTGACGCTCTGCTGCTGGTGTTTACTATGCTAATGTATTCTTCCTGCTAATTCAGCTCCAGAGCTGAGAAACAAAAAATCATTTTGAATAGGATAGAGGTTCCAGCTCAGACTAATGAGCACCAGATTAATCATGAGACACATGGAACGAACTGAACTTGAGGAAGAGCTCTATTCCAGACCTGACACAGGACCCGAGGAGGTCTGTCCAGGACCAACCGTCAGCCCCCCGTAATGCTCCGGACTTCGTCCATTTTGCTTTTGAGTCTGAAAGCACCGTTACGGAATCTGTCCGGATAATCTGTTCTGGAACTTGTCCAGCTGAAGACCGAGTAACAAGAGCAGACTTTTACCGATATGGTGTTTGTGTTTAGCCAGTCAGTGGGACGGTGGGGACGGGGGGGGGGGGGCATGAGTGTATAAGGACATGGGATTCCCCCCCAAACGAAACACTCTTAATCGTATCCATGTGTGCAGAATTGTCCACATCGTAAAGACGAGCACTGTGAGTAGTTTGAAGTACGTGGCTGCAGGTCCAACCAACAATCCTCTGGAACATTTCCTTCCTGTGTGAAAGCAGCCGAAAGACAATGTTCCAGAAAACAACTCCGGTTAAGGACCAAATCCAGTTGTCCGCAAATATTCCAGAACTTCTGTGTTTCTTTCTGTTGGTCGGACCCGTCCATCTTGTCTCTCTGTCCATCAGGCCCGCCCATCTTGTCTGTCTGTCCATCAGGCCCACTCATCTTGTCTGTCTGTCCATCAGGCCCGCCCATCTTGTCTGTCTGTCCATCGGGCCCGTCCATCTTGTCTCTCTGTCCATCAGGCCCGCCCATCTTGTCTGTCTGTCCATCGGGCCCGTCCATCTTGTCTCTCTGTCCATCAGGCCCACTCATCTTGTCTGTCTGTCCATCGGGCCCGCCCATCTTGTCTGTCTGTCCATCAGGCCCACTCATCTTGTCTGTCTGTCCATCAGGCCCGTCCATCTTGTCTTTCTGTCCATCGGGCCCGTCCATCTTGTCTGTCTGTCCATCGGGCCCGCCCATCTTGTCTGTCTGTCCATCAGGCCCACTCATCTTGTCTGTCTGTCCATCAGGCCCGTCCATCTTGTCTTTCTGTCCATCGGGCCCGCCCATCTTGTCTCTCTGTCCATCGGGCCCGCCCATCTTGTCTGTNGAGCAGGATCAGGATCAGGATCAGGATCAGGGTCAGGATCAGGATCAGGATCAGGGTTAAGGTCAGGATCAGGATCAGGGTCAGGGTCAGGGTCAGGGTCAGGATCAGGATCAGGGTCAGGATCAGGGTTAAGGTCAGGATCAGGATCAGGATCAGGATCAGGATCAGGATCAGGGTCAGGATCAGGATCAGGGTCAGGGTCAGGGTCAGGGTCAGGATCAGGATCAGGATCAGGATCAGGATCAGGGTCAGGGTCAGGGTCAGGATCAGGATCAGGATCAGGGTTAAGGTCAGGATCAGGATCAGGGTCAGGGTCAGGGTCAGGGTCAGGATCAGGATCAGGGTCAGGGTCAGGGTCAGGGTCAGGGTCAGGATCAGGATCAGGATCAGGGTCAGGGTCAGGGTCAGGGTCAGGGTCAGGGTCAGGGTCAGGGTCAGGGTCAGGATCAGGGTTAAAGTCAGGATCAGGATCAGGGTTAAAGTCAGGATCAGGGTCAGGGTCAGGATCAGGATCAGGATCAGGATCAGGATCAGGATCAGGATCAGGATCAGGGTCAGGGTCAGGGTCAGGGTCAGGGTCAGGGTCAGGATCAGGATCAGGATCAGGATCAGGGTCAGGGTCAGGGTCAGGGTCAGGATCAGGATCAGGATCAGGATCAGGATCAGGATCAGGATCAGGATCAGGGTTAAAGTCAGGATCAGGATCAGGGTTAAAGTCAGGATCAGGATCAGGGTTAAGGTCAGGATCAGGATCAGGATCAGGATCAGGATCAGGATCAGGGTCAGGATCAGGATCAGGATCAGGGTCAGGGTCAGGGTCAGGGTCAGGATCAGGATCAGGATCAGGAAAGCCCTCTTTCCTCCCTCCTCGGTGAGCATTAAGCTGCAGTAGCACGTCCATCAGACCATCATCTCTTTGGTCCATTGTCCTCCTCCTGGGGAACCAACCGTTTGGTATTCTCAGCACAGATTGCCTCTAAAGTTTGCAGTAGGAACCCGGAACACTGCTCCTGGCCTTTCCAACTCAATCTCTGCACCCCTCCTTTAAAACATTCATCTTTCTGCTGGCTTTCACCCTGGAGAACATCTTGTTCTTGTTCGTCTGAGATATGGGAAAAGTCCAGCGTGTGAAACATCTCGACTACTGTGAATGTGACCCAAAGCAAAATAAAAATCCTTCTTGTGGAGGTGCTGCTACAGCTGACACTCTGCTGCAGTTCCTTCCTGTCACTGCTGGTTTGGTTCCTGACGATCATCAAAGTTGGCAAAGAGCCGTCTCACCTGTTTTTTCATATCAGCAGCTGGTTTCTGTCCCAGCTCTGCAGACAGGGGGCCGCTCCGAGTCACCTCTGATGGTGATTTATTTCTTCTTTAAAGGGCTTGCACTTAAGGTCTGAGAAGCCCTCGGTCTCGTGCTCCTTTTTCACATCAGACCATGAAACCCCTGAAGGATAAGAACAAGGAGAAAAGAAGAAAAATCCTGTGCAAGAGATAAAAGAAACTCATCGAATCAGATGCTGATGACAATCTTCTTTTCTGTGTTTACAGTCATCAAACATTTTTATTAGAATCCCACAAAGGTCCGAAATCCAGAACCATAATTCCTGCATAATCAGAAATACATTCATTTAAATAGACAGAATGGAGCTCTACCAGAACAACAGACAAACTGAATAAACACATCTGGATGCTGTTTTTCATCTTTTCACACATTCTGTTCCATCTTCCTTCATCCAGTACCAAGTTCTGAGAACATGAAGTCCAGCTGGTCCGATTCTGACAAGAGTTGCAGCTTTCAAAAACAAAACAGCCATCGATTAGTCAAATAATCTGATGAAAACCTGCTACACTAGTTATATCCAAGCTTTTATTCTGAAAGCCCCCAAACTTGTGTGTGTGTGTGGGGGGGGGGGGTGTATGGTGATAAAGGGATTTATAGACTGAATTACAGATTGATTTACAGGCTGATGACCAAAATGATGTAAATCTGGATTAAGACTGATGGTTTTCAGCTGTTGTCCAACAGGTGAGTGTCCAACATTTACAGATTTCTAGTTTCCTCAGATTTAAACGTCTCTCTGAACACACATGTTCCATCAGGTCTCCATTAATGTTGCATCATCAAACCAAGCTGCTGAATCATGTCATGTCTCTCCGCCTCTCATTCATCCATCCACCAGACTCTGATGGACACAACCTTGCTCCATTGAGGCCCCATAGGGGTCCATGGGGGCCCCAGACCTCCAAAACAAATCTCCCAATTGTGTTCCCAATGCTCAGCAGAAACACGCCACATGATCCTTATCTGGCTTCTTTAAAGTAAACATGACCTGACCATATATTACCATAAATTACTGCATCGGCCTGATTGCAGACAAACGCGTTTGAGCCGTGGTTCGTGCTCGTGTTTGTTCAAGCTGTCTCCGGTGAGATCTGGTGGTCCGGGTGGAATTAGTATGAACACAAGCTGCGAATGATGTCATTCATTCAGCAGCGACTGTGAGCGCAGCAGAGTTAAGCTCCTTTAATAGCTGCCTTCTTGAAACGCTGCCATCTTTCCTGAAGGAAACACTGAATCAGTGTGTCTTTATTTTCACTAATGTTCGCACGCGCTATTAACAGGTCGTCTGCTAATCACCCTGAAACAAGACAACAGCTCTGCTGGTTTCCCATGATGCTTCATTCTGCAGTCATGACTTGTTACAGTCCAGAACTTCTCCCCGAGGAGGACTTCAGTTCTTCATGTTGATGTACCTCCTCCTGTCAGGCACTCCATCAACATGGCTCCAGGTTTTCATCACCAGCTTGTCTCCTCAGGACATCCAGGTGGAAAAGACCACGCTTCATGTCACCACCTGAGCGTTAACAGTCTGACCTGGAAACATCTTTATACATAAAGGAACCTTCAACTAAACTTCTGTAAGGCTGAATTATTGGACCGCCCCGACCGACAGGTCATATCACATATCAGAATCTTATTTTCATCTTTTTCTGTCTCATTTATTTTGGGATAAATATCAGGAGCAAGACGAGGACATCTTAGGACACTGTAAAGATTGACTTCACTTCTAACATTCTACAGCTCGTCATCTCCCCGTTTGTTCCTGTGCAGGGTGACGGGGGCTGGAACACATGTCCAGAGGACATCCTGCAAGACGTGGGCTTTTGTCCAACAATTGTATTTACATAATTAAAGAATAATTAATTAGAATTAATCTAAAAATCCAATTTTAAAGTTTGTGTAACAACCTCAGTGTCTTCGTTTGGCTGAAATGGAAGAAGAAATGAGCGTCGCCCGCCAGCAAGTCGAAGCGCATCATTTCTGAAAAAAGCAGTTACTGTTTGGACTTCTGAGACAGTTCAGGCGTCCACCTCACTCCATATCCCTGCTAAGACCATGAGGAGGTTTTAAACTCCTGCACAAATTCAACTAAGCTTCTTAACCGATGAAGTAAGTCATACCAGCAGATTATCCAGCTGGGAGGTCCTGACCTAATGAAGGACAGTCTGTTGGTGACCTCTGATTTAATGAAGGTTAGGAGGACCACACCCTGATCCCAGTCCTCCTTCAGATAACGTGTATTTGATGTGCCTATGTGTTTCTGACACGTTTAACGTGTTTCTGACTTGTTTATGGTGTGTTTGACATGTTTATGGTGTGTTTCAATGTGTTTGTGACATGTCTTTGTTTCTGACACGTTTAACGTGTTTTTGACATGTTTATGGTGTGTTTCAATGTGTTTGTGACACGTCTGTGTTTGTGACATGTCTTTGTTTCTGACACGTTTAACGTGTTTTTGACATGTTTATGGTGTGTTTCAATGTGTTTTTGACACATCTGTGTTTCTGACATGTTTAACGTGTTTTTGACATGTTTATGGTATGTTTCAAAATGTTTTTGACATGTCTGTGTTTCTGACACGTTTAACGTGTTTCTGACATGTTTATGGTGTGTTTGACATGTTTATGCTGTGTTTCAATGTGTCTTTGACATGTCTGTGTTTCTGACACGTTTAACGTGTTTTTGACTTGTTTATGGTATGTTTCAATATGTTTTTGACATGTCTGTGTTTGTGACATGTCTTTGTTTCTGACACGTTTAACGTGTTTTTGACTTGTTTATGGTGTGTTTCCATGTGTTTTTGACACATCTTTGTTTCTGACACGTTTAACGTGTTTCTGACATGTTTATGGTGTGTTTCAATGTGTCTTTGACATGTCTGTGTTTTTGACATGTTTAACGTGTTTTTGACATGTTTATGGTATGTTTCAATATGTTTTTGACATGTCTGTGTTTCTGACACATTTAACGTGTTTTTGACTTGTTTATGGTGTGTTTCCATGTGTTTTTGACACATCTTTGTTTCTGACACGTTTAACGTGTTTCTGACATGTTTATGGTGTGTTTCAATGTGTCTTTGACATGTCTTTGTTTCTGACACGTTTAACGTGTTTTTGACATGTTTATGGTGTGTTTCAATGTGTTTTTGACACATCTGTGTTTCTGACATGTTTAACGTGTTTTTGACATGTTTATTGTATGTTTCAATGTGTCTTTGACATGTCTGTGTTTTTGACATGTTTAACGTGTTTTTGACATGTTTATGGTATGTTTTAATAAGTTTTTGACATGTCTGTGTTTGTGACATGTCTTTGTTTCTGACACGTTTAACGTGTTTTTGACATGTTTATGGTGTGTTTCAATGTGTTTCTGACACGTCTGTGTTTCTGACACGTTTAACGTGTTTTTGACATGTTTATGGTATGTTTCAATGTGTCTTTGACACGTCTGTGTTTCTGACATGTTTAACGTGTTTTTGACATGTTTATGGTGTGTTTCAATGTGTTTTTGACACATCTTTGTTTCTGACACGTTTAACGTGTTTTTGACATGTTTATGGTGTGTTTCAATGTGTTTTTGACACGTCTGTGTTTCTGACATGTTTAACGTGTTTTTGACATGTTTATGGTATGTTTCAATATGTTTTTGACATGTTTGTGTTTGTGACATGTCTTTGTTTCTGACACATTTAACGTGTTTTTGACTTGTTTATGGTGTGTTTCCATGTGTTTTTGACACATCTTTGTTTCTGACACGTTTAACGTGTTTCTGACATGTTTATGGTGTGTTTCAATGTGTCTTTGACATGTCTTTGTTTCTGACACGTTTAACGTGTTTTTGACATGTTTATGGTGTGTTTCAATGTGTTTTTGACACATCTGTGTTTCTGACATGTTTAACGTGTTTTTGACATGTTTATGGTGTGTTTCAATGTGTCTTTGACATGTCTGTGTTTTTGACATGTTTAACGTGTTTTTGACATGTTTATGGTATGTTTCAATATGTTTTTGACATGTTTGTGTTTGTGACATGTCTTTGTTTCTGACACATTTAACGTGTTTTTGACTTGTTTATGGTGTGTTTCCATGTGTTTTTGACACATCTTTGTTTCTGACACGTTTAACGTGTTTCTGACATGTTTATGGTGTGTTTCAATGTGTCTTTGACATGTCTTTGTTTCTGACACGTTTAACGTGTTTTTGACATGTTTATGGTGTGTTTCAATATGTTTGTGACACGTCTGTGTTTCTGACATGTTTAACGTGTTTTTGACATGTTTATGGTTTTTTTGACATGTTTATGGTGTGTTTGACATGTTTATGGTGTGTTTCAATGTGTTTGTGACACGTCTGTGTTTCTGACATGTTTAACGTGTTTTTGACATGTTTATGATATGTTTCAATATGTTTTTGACATGTCTGTGTTTGTGACATGTCTTTGTTTCTGACACGTTTAACGTGTTTTTGACATGTTTATGGTGTGTTTCAATGTGTTTGTGACACGTCTGTGTTTCTGACATGTTTAACGTGTTTCTGACATGTTTATGGTATGTTTCAATATGTTTTTGACATGTCTGTATTTCTGACATGTTTAACGTGTTTTTGACATGTTTATAGTGTGTTTCAATGTGTTTTTGACACATCTGTGTTTCTGACTTGTTTAACGTGTTTTTGACATGTTTATGGTATGTTTCAATATGTTTTTGACATGTCTGTGTTTCTGACATGTTTAACGTGTTTTTGACATGTTTATGGTGTGTTTCAATGTGTCTTTGACATGTCTGTGTTTTTGACATGTTTAACGTGTTTTTGACATATTTATGGTATGTTTCAATATGTTTTTGACATGTTTGTGTTTGTGACATGTCTTTGTTGCTGACACATTTAACGTGTTTTTGACTTGTTTATGGTGTGTTTCCATGTGTTTTTGACACATCTTTGTTTCTGACACGTTTAACGTGTTTTTGACATGTTTATGGTGTGTTTCAATGTGTCTTTGACATGTCTGTGTTTTTGACATGTTTAACGTGTTTTTGACATGTTTATGGTATGTTTCAATATGTTTTTGACATGTCTGTGTTTGTGACATGTCTTTGTTTCTGACACGTTTAACGTGTTTTTGACATGTTTATGGTGTGTTTCCATGTGTTTTTGACACATCTTTGTTTCTGACACGTTTAACGTGTTTCTGACATGTTTATGGTGTGTTTCAATGTGTCTTTGACATGTCTGTGTTTTTGACATGTTTAACGTGTTTTTGACATATTTATGGTATGTTTCAATATGTTTTTGACATGTTTGTGTTTGTGACATGTCTTTGTTGCTGACACATTTAACGTGTTTTTGACTTGTTTATGGTGTGTTTCCATGTGTTTTTGACACATCTTTGTTTCTGACACGTTTAACGTGTTTCTGACATGTTTATGGTGTGTTTCAATGTGTCTTTGACATGTCTTTGTTTCTGACACGTTTAACGTGTTTTTGACATGTTTATGGTGTGTTTCAATGTGTTTTTGACACATCTGTGTTTCTGACATGTTTAACGTGTTTTTGACATGTTTATTGTATGTTTCAATGTGTCTTTGACATGTCTGTGTTTTTGACATGTTTAACGTGTTTTTGACATGTTTATGGTATGTTTTAATAAGTTTTTGACATGTCTGTGTTTGTGACACGTCTGTGTTTCTGACATGTTTAACGTGTTTCTGACATGTTTATGGTATGTTTCAATATGTTTTTGACATGTCTGTGTTTGTGACATGTCTTTGTTTCTGACACGTTTAACGTGTTTTT
This sequence comes from Pachypanchax playfairii, assembly GCA_006937955.1. Classification (NCBI taxonomy): domain Eukaryota; kingdom Metazoa; phylum Chordata; class Actinopteri; order Cyprinodontiformes; family Aplocheilidae; genus Pachypanchax; species Pachypanchax playfairii. Next base: position 1,082,082 of record SSNP01000057.1, on the reverse strand, counting down.
GACATGTTTATGGTGTGTTTCAATGTGTTTTTGACACATCTGTGTTTCTGACATGTTTAACGTGTTCTTGACATGTTTATGGTATGTTTCAATATGTTTTTGACATGTCTGTGTTTCTGACATGTTTAACGTGTTTTTGACATGTTTATAGTGCGTTTCAATGTGTTTTTGACTCATCTGTGTTTCTGACTTGTTTAACGTGTTTTTGACATGTTTATGGTATGTTTCAATATGTTTTTGACATGTCTGTGTTTCTGACATGTTTAACGTGTTTTTGACATGTTTATGGTGTGTTTCAATGTGTTTGTGACACGTCTGTGTTTGTGACACGTCTGTGTTTCTGACATGTTTAAGGTGTTTCTGACATGTTTATGGTATGTTTCAATATGTTTTTGACAAGTCTGTGTTTGTGACAAGTCTTTGTTTCTGACACGTTTAACGTGTTTTTGACATGTTTATGGTGTGTTTCAATGTGTTTTTGACACATCTGTGTTTCTGACATGTTTAACGTGTTTTTGACATGTTTATGGTATGTTTGACATGTTTATGGTGTGTTTCAATGTGTCTTTGACATGTCTGTGTTTCTGACACGTTTAACGTGTTTTTGACTTGTTTATGGTATGTTTCAATATGTTTTTGACATGTCTGTGTTTGTGACATGTCTTTGTTTCTGACACGTTTAACGTGTTTTTGACATGTTTATGGTGTGTTTCCATGTGTTTTTGACACATCTTTGTTTCTGACACGTTTAACGTGTTTCTGACATGTTTATGGTGTGTTTCAATGTGTCTTTGACATGTCTGTGTTTCTGACATGTTTAACGTGTTTTTGACATGTTTATGGTATGTTTCAAAATGTTTTTGACATGTCTGTGTTTCTGACACGTTTAACGTGTTTCTGACATGTTTATGGTGTGTTTGACATGTTTATGGTGTGTTTCAATGTGTCTTTGACATGTCTGTGTTTCTGACACGTTTAACGTGTTTTTGACTTGTTTATGGTATGTTTCAATATGTTTTTGACATGTCTGTGTTTGTGACATGTCTTTGTTTCTGACACGTTTAACGTGTTTTTGACATGTTTATGGTGTGTTTCAATGTGTTTTTGACACGTCTGTGTTTCTGACATGTTTAACGTGTTTTTGACATGTTTATGGTATGTTTCAAAATGTTTTTGACATGTCTGTGTTTCTGATACGTTCAACGTGTTTCTGACATGTTTATGGTGTGTTTGACATGTTTATGGTGTGTTTCAATGTGTTTGTGACACGTCTGTGTTTCTGACATGTTTAACGTGTTTTTGACATGTTTATGGTATGTTTCAATATGTTTTTGACATGTCTGTGTTTGTGACATGTCTTTGTTTCTGACACGTTTAACGTGTTTTTGACATGTTTATGGTGTGTTTCAATGTGTTTTTGACACGTCTGTGTTTCTGACATGTTTAACGTGTTTTTGACATGTTTATGGTATGTTTCAAAATGTTTTTGACATGTCTGTGTTTCTGACACGTTCAACGTGTTTCTGACATGTTTATGGTGTGTTTGACATGTTTATGGTGTGTTTCAATGTGTTTGTGACACGTCTGTGTTTCTGACATGTTTAACGTGTTTTTGACATGTTTATGGTGTGTTTCCATGTGTTTTTGACACATCTTTGTTTCTGACACGTTTAACGTGTTTCTGACATGTTTATGGTGTGTTTCAATGTGTCTTTGACATGTCTTTGTTTCTGACACGTTTAACGTGTTTTTGACATGTTTATGGTGTGTTTCAATGTGTTTTTGACACATCTGTGTTTCTGACATGTTTAACGTGTTCTTGACATGTTTATGGTATGTTTCAATATGTTTTTGACATGTCTGTGTTTCTGACATGTTTAACGTGTTTTTGACATGTTTATAGTGTGTTTCAATGTGTTTTTGACACATCTGTGTTTCTGACTTGTTTAACGTGTTTTTGACATGTTTATGGTATGTTTCAATATGTTTTTGACATGTCTGTGTTTCTGACATGTTTAACGTGTTTTTGACATGTTTATGGTATGTTTCAATATGTTTTTGACATGTCTGTGTTTGTGACATGTCTTTGTTTCTGACACGTTTAACGTGTTTTTGACATGTTTATGGTGTGTTTCAATGTGTTTGTGACAAGTCTTTGTTTCTGACACGTTTAACGTGTTTTTGACATGTTTATGGTGTGTTTCAATGTGTCTTTGACATGTCTGTGTTTTTGACATGTTTAACGTGTTTTTGACATATTTATGGTATGTTTCAATATGTTTTTGACATGTCTGTATTTCTGACATGTTTAACGTGTTTTTGACATGTTTATGGTGTGTTTCAATGTGTTTCTGACACGTCTGTGTTTCTGACATGTTTAACGTGTTTTTGACATGTTTATGGTATGTTTCAATATGTTTTTGACATGTCTGTATTTCTGACATGTTTAACGTGTTTTTGACATGTTTATGGTGTGTTTCAATGTGTTTTTGACACGTCTGTGTTTCTGACACGTTTAACGTGTTTTTGACATGTTTATGGTGTGTTTCAATGTGTCTTTGACATGTCTGTGTTTTTGACATGTTTAACGTGTTTTTGACATGTTTATGGTATGTTTCAATGTGTTTTTGACATGTCTGTGTTTGTGACATGTCTTTGTTTCTGACACGTTTAACGTGTTTTTGACATGTTTATGGTGTGTTTCAATGTGTTTTTGACACGTCTGTGTTTCTGACTTGTGAGTGAAAGCAGGAGTCAGCTGGTGGTAGAATGATTCCCTGAAGTTCCCTTGAACAGCAGTTGGAACCTTTGGCTTTTAGTCACCAGGACTCAGCCTCTCTGTTGAAGATAAGGGGACATGTTTATTAGTGGAAGAAACAGCTGATCATGGGCGGGGCTTAGGTTTGGTAGTTTGTAGTCTGTAAACCTTTTACATTTAGAAAAAAACTTATAAATGTGAAAGTCTTTTTGTTTTTCTGATCCCTCAGGACTCGATTTCACTCGACTCTCTGATCTTGGTTTTTTGCTGGACATGTTGATTCTTCTTCTTTAGTCCTCCACTTGTTGAACCAATGAAGAGACACCGAAGAGCCTCACTTTCCCTCTGTCAGGGTGTGTCGCTGGTTCTGGTCCTTGACAGAGCATCAGCACTAACTGGTCTACTCATCCCACTAAGGGTGTATTCACACCAGCCCTGTTTAGTCCGCTTGAATCGAACTCTAGTTCGTTTGCACAGAAAGTCCAGTCCGTTTGGGAAGGTGTGAACGGGCAACCGAACTCTGATTCGGGCCAGACAATCAAACTCTAGTCCGCCTAAAAACATGGGTCTCGGTTCGATTGAAACAAACTCTGGTGCGGTTTGATTGCATGTGTGAACGCAACCGCACCAAAAGCAGGAAGTGGACTATATTGTGCAGCCGCCTCGTGTAGTTCTCTGTCTTGTTATCTGCTCATTCTGAGTCCAGTGCTGCAGAATATTAATCTGATACATTCACCAAATACTAAAGTAACAATGTGTGTGTGTTTTACTCCTAACTGGATTTACAAGAACTTGATTTACTCTGATTGGCTAAAGACAAATCATGATAGACAGACACTTACTGGTGCGTCCTCCAATCAGATTAAAGTATTATATCAGATGTCCCTCCCTTTTATAGACGGTTTGTGTAGGTCCAACTGGACATGTGGCGTTACACATAGATCTGGTAGAACCAGCTTATTACCAGCTCAGAGGCAGCTTGTGTTTCAGGAAATCTTTGTAAATAAATTGTTCTTTTTTCACCTGTTACCTCAGAATTCGACAGTGTTTTTCAGATTCATGTAGAAAAGTCTGGTTGATACAAACTGTGACCTTTGACCTTATGTAGCAGTGTTCTTTCATCCAGCATGCAGCGCTGTTATGTTCGTGTTTCATGTTGGATTGATGCAGGTAAATAAGAGGAACGTTATCAGTCTGTTTATTTAGTCAGTATTTTTAGAGCTTTTATTTTGAAGCATCTTTTTATTAGTTGTTATGTTGTTTTGTTTGAATCAGGATTGAAACGTGTCAGTGTTTCATGTAGAACTCAGTTCAGATGGATCCTAAAACACAAAGAAGAGGACGAGACACATTTCTGCAGCATCCCTTTACTTCCATCTTTATAGTGATGAACTGGTTCTGAAAATGTTCCAGATGTTTAATCATCCTGAATGAGATCAGATATATACTGTAGATCCTCTGCAGTACCTGAAGGTGTCACCAGGTGGCTCAGCATTTCCTGTCATGCTCTTACCAATGTTGATGTGCTGCTGCTGAAAACAGATGTCTGATTAATTGAAAAGATTTCTGCAGGTGTGTCGGCCTCAGGGCTCCATGTGAGGGCGCTCAACAAACAGCTGAGAGAAAGTTTATCTGGATCAGCAGTCAGATCAAGTCTGAGACTTCCAGATGGACCAGAAGTGTTCATGGATTCAGTTCTGACCAGGATTTTATCTCAGCTGGGATGTTATCCTGAGTTTTTATCTCATCATGGAGTTTCACAGGAAGTTTAGAGAAGAGGTTCTGAGGCCCGGTTCTGGGACCTTCCTCAGGATATTTTACCACTAACATTTGGGTTTGACAGATTTATCACTTTTTGTTATAGAACCTGTTCCGTGTTCCCTTCAATTCCAGAACAGGAAACGTTGATATTTTCATGTATATCAACATTTCTCAATTTCTAATCTCTTAATTTTTCATATAATCTGAAACTCAAATGGGGCTTTTTAAACATTGTTGCATTGAACTCCTTTTAACACATAAACATGGGAACATTTAGGATAAATAAGATCTCGGTTGGTTTTCCTCAGGGAAAAATTTTGAGTCCAGGTCAGAGACTCGTGTGTCTGTAAGAGTCCCTAACACAACACAACAACACGTTTATTACAAATTTATTTCTGACTGTTTCAAAGAACAAAATATCTGAGAAGCAGATGTTTATGTTACATGACCAGGAATCAGTGACAGGTTCTTCAATCTAAACAAGAACTCAAAAACCAAACTAAGAACTTTGATGAAAAATTCCTGATGTAGAAAAAGAAAAGAGTGATCTGATTCTGGACTGACAGGTCACCCTGATACTCTTTGGTTCTAACATGTGAACGGAACTCACCAGGATTCTACAAAATCACTTTCTGGATCATTTTATCTTCTATTTATTTGGTCATTCAGCTTCTCAGTGCAGGTGAGGCGGGTTCAGTGATGCGGGTCAGGTGAGGCGGGTTCAGTGATGCGGGTCAGGTGAGATGGGTTCAGTGATGCGGGTCAGGTGAGGCGGGTTCAGTGATGCGGGTCAGGTGAGGCGGGTTCAGTGATGCGGGTCAGGTGAGGTGGGTTCAGTGATGCGGGTCAGGTTAGGCGGGTTCAGTGATGCGGGTCAGGTGAGGTGGGTTCAGCGATGCGGGTCAGGTGAGGTGGGTTCAGCGATGCGGGTCAGGTGAGGTGGGTTCAGCGATGCGGGTCAGGTGAGGTGGGTTCAGCGATGCGGGTCAGGTGAGGTGGGTTCAGTGATGCGGGTCAGGTGAGGCGGGTTCAGCGATGCGGGTCAGGTGATGCGGGTTCAGTGATGCGGGTCAGGTGGGTGAATGGTCTAACAGGAAGTGGAATGATCTGAGATGATCATTAGGATGTGGAGTTCAGGTACGAGAGGAGGATTCACTCAGAGAGTCTGAGGACTGAAAGTATGTCTTTAAGTGTGTTTCTGTGTTACAGTGGAACTCTGCTGGGACACAATCGTTTAAAATCACTTTTTTATTCAGGCATCACATCTGGGTCGAAGTACGCCCCAGGTTTCCTCCTCTCTCACCACGTGCTCACAAAGTCCCTATAATATACAGGTCAATGTGTGCAAAGCCACCAGGTCATGTGACTTTGAGAAACTACTTCTGTCTTCATCATCAGCTGTTTAAAGTTTTAGTCTAAAGACAAAGAAACATGTAAAATGATTTCAAAACTGTAAAATAGATGGATTTGTTTTTTAAAGAAAGAAAAGTTTAATGAAGTCTGTCATGTGATTTTAAAACAAGCACATGGACTGATTCTTGACCTTTTTGAAAATATAAACACAATTAAAACTCCAGAGAGATAACAGTCTCAAAACATCAAATAAAGGTCTGGGGTCAGGGACAGACTGTTGGTGAACTTCCACTTCTTTTACTGCACAGGTAAGCACTTTAGAAACACACATCACTTCAGAAAAAACAAAATAAAACACATTTTATAAGAAAAAAACAGTTTTAACTTCTGCCTTTTGATCAGGATCAACGTCTACTGAACAAAATCATGATGATTATCTATCAAATAACAGATGTTTACATGGAAAACCTTACAGTGGAGAACCTCAGGGATCTGTTTCAGGACTCATTTGATTGGGTTCTTTTTAGGGTCCTAGGCATGGTGTCTTTAACTGAAAGGTCTTAAATCTAACCAAAGAGCCAGTAAACATCCAGGTGATTTCAAATTAAAAGCAATGAACATGTTTTAATGTAAAGTTGTGTGTCAGTCCACCATCAACCCTCCAAACTGTCAATGTTCTGTCTTTTACTTGTCATCTTTTATGTTTCATCTGTTGAAAAGCTGGTAAATCCAAATGTTTGTGATGTTGTGTGAACACCTCCAGCTTGAAGCCAGACGGGCCTCTGCAGACCACTGGATCAGTTCAAGATCAGGTTGGTGTCTTTCTGACATATTGGTGCTTATTTTACATTTCATAGCTCATGTGGCATTTCATAAGGACTGGGGGCTCATTAAAGGCATTTAAATATACAAGTGCTTTAAATTGTGCGTGGGGGAGTGCAGACCTGCACCACACTGAGCAATATGGCAACTTTTACCTTTAAATAAGATGATCAAACACTTTCTGTTCACTGACAAGCTGCGGGGTTGTTTCAAAATAAAACTACAAGGTTTCTCCTGATTTTTGTTCCATCATCTTCAAGCTGATCTCAGCTGATTAAATAATCCATTTGAGTCAGAATAAAAGATGTTTGTAGATTTATTTGTCACTGTTTTGTCCATCTGAGCTTCAAATTCTATTTGGTAATTCAAATCTTTATTAGTTTGGATGGAACAAACTGTCCTTAGATCAGTTCTATGAAGTCCCAGTCTGTTGTATCTCATGATCAGCAGCAAGTCAATAAAATAAATAACACGATGATGTTAATGTTCTTCTGCAGAGTCGAGATGAAAGAAAACTCTGCTTCAACGTCACATTCAGGACGGACTCTGAATTTTACTTCATTCTTTCTTTAAATAAATCCAGAACATCTGAACTTCTTAAACTGTTGGAGAACATCGATCGATATCTAAGATCTGTTTCTTTGCTTTGGGTTCTTTCTAAACTCAGGCTTCTTGAGAGGTGTATTACCTGTAGAGAGGTGTATTACCTGTAGAGAGGTGTATTACCTATAGAGAGGTGTATTACCTGTAGAGAGGTGTATTACCTATAGAGAGGTGTATTACCTGTAGAGAGGTGTATTACCTGTAGAGAGGTGTATTACCTGTAGAGAGGTGTATTACCTATAGAAAGGTGTATTACCTGTAGAGAGGTGTATTACCTATAGAGAGGTGTATTACCTGTAGAGAGGTGTATTACCTGTAGAGAGGTGTATTACGTATAGAGAGGTGTATTACCTGTAGAGAGGTGTGTTACCTGTAGAGAGGTGTGTTACCTGTAGAGAGGTGTGTTACCTGTAGAGAGGTGTGTTACCTGTAGAGAGGTGTATTACCTGTAGAGAGGTGTATTACCTATAGAGAGGTGTATTACCTGTAGAGAGGTGTATTACCTGTAGAGAGGTGTATTACGTATAGAGAGGTGTATTACCTGTAGAGAGGTGTATTACCTGTAGAGAGGTGTATTACCTGTAGAGAGGTGTATTACCTGTAGAGAGGTGTATTACCTGTAGAGAGGTGTATTACGTATAGAGAGGTGTATTACCTGTAGAGAGGTGTGTTACCTGTAGAGAGGTGTATTACCTATAGAGAGGTGTATTACCTGTAGAGAGGTGTGTTACCTGTAGAGAGGTGTGTTACCTGTAGAGAGGTGTGTTACCTGTAGAGAGGTGTATTACGTATAGAGAGGTGTATTACCTGTAGAGAGGTGTATTACCTGTAGAGAGGTGTATTACCTGTAGAGAGGTGTGTTACCTGTAGAGAGGTGTGTTACCTGTAGAGAGGTGTATTACCTGTAGAGAGGTGTATTACCTGTAGAGAGGTGTGTTACCTGTAGAGAGGTGTATTACCTATAGAGAGGTGTATTACCTGTAGAGAGGTGTATTACGTATAGAGAGGTGTATTACCTGTAGAGAGGTGTATTACCTGTAGAGAGGTGTATTACCTGTAGAGAGGTGTATTACCTATAGAGAGGTGTATTACCTGTAGAGAGGTGTGTTACCTGTAGAGAGGTGTATTACCTGTAGAGAGGTGTATTACCTATAGAGAGGTGTATTACCTGTAGAGAGGTGTATTACCTGTAGAGAGGTGTATTACCTGTAGAGAGGTGTGTTACCTGTAGAGAGGTGTATTACCTGTAGAGAGGTGTGTTACCTGTAGAGAGGTGTGTTACCTGTAGAGAGGTGTGTTACCTGTAGAGAGGTGTGTTACCTGTAGAGAGGTGTGTTACCTGTAGAGAGGTGTATTACCTGTAGAGAGGTGTATTACCTGTAGAGAGGTGTATTACCTGTAGAGAGGTGTATTACCTATAGAGAGGTGTATTACCTGTAGAGAGGTGTATTACCTGTAGAGAGGTGTATTACCTGTAGAGAGGTGTATTACCTGTAGAGAGGTGTATTACCTGTAGAGAGGTGTGTTACCTGTAGAGAGGTGTATTACCTGTAGAGAGGTGTGTTACCTGTAGAGAGGTGTATTACGTATAGAGAGGTGTATTACCTGTAGAGAGGTGTATTACCTGTAGAGAGGTGTGTTACCTGTAGAGAGGTGTATTACGTATAGAGAGGTGTATTACCTGTAGAGAGGTGTATTACCTGTAGAGAGGTGTATTACCTGTAGAGAGGTGTGGCGGGTAGCTGACATGTTTCAGTGTGTTTACTTCTTCAGAGCTGTTGTTTCTGGACATGTTACTTCCTTTTATGTTTATGTCATCCCTGTTTCTACATTGTTGTTTGGAGACAAGTTTAGATGTTTGGTGAGCTTTGTCTTCAGGTTTAAGAGGAATACACAGATCAGAAGTACTGGACGTCCTACAGTCAGAGTTCCAACTGGACGTCCTACAGTCAGAGTTCCAACTGGACGTCCTACAGTCAGAGTTCCAACTGGACGTCCTACAGTCAGAGTTCCAACTGGACGTCCTACAGTCAGAGTTCCAACTGGACGTCCTACAGTCAGCGTCCTACAGTCAGAGTTCCGACTGGACGTCCTCTCAGTCCTGGCTGGGTTTTATTCTAACATCATGACTGAACCCTCGGATTCTTCATCGCTTCTTAAAGGCTACAGGATTAACTAAGTCTTCCTCACTATCTGAGAGACATCTGAGGAGAATGTCCACTGGTCTGTCTGGACAGGAAACGTCTCAACAAACATAAATATATATACAAGCGTGTGTGCAGGCGTACATGAACCTCTGTGGATATGTGAGGATGAAGATGTTTACTCTATAAATAATCTGTTTTATACTCATTTTCTGTTGGAACACAGTGACTCTGCTCAGTTCAACAGGAAGTGAGGAGTCAAGCGCAGCCGCACTCGTCAACAATCATGTTGGGAACGTCCCGCTTCACAATGTTGTATTCATCGTCAAAATACAGCATGGACATCATGCTGAGCTTAGTGGGGATGCAGCAGGAGTTCATGGATCCAGGACTCATCCCCCTCATACGGTACTGGTTCACCACCGCTGTGTGAAAGGACGAGGCCGAGCCAGGGACGCCCGCCATGTAGGCTGGGCAGTTGCCCTCGCAGTAGTTCCCAAAGTAACCAGATGGCGCGATGATCCAGTCGTTCCAACCAATGAGCCGGAAGTCTATGTAGAACTGCTGACGGCAGCACAGATTGCTGCTGCCGTCACACTCCAGTCCTCGTTTCCTGATCCGGTGCTTACCGTCAGTCTGCCTCGCCCGCACCACCAGAAAGGGCCGGTGGGATTCATCGTTCAGGTTCAGTAGAACCGGGACCACGCCTTCAGCCTCACAGCCTTCACAGCGTACATCCAGGTTCTGACGTCTGTTGTCTCCTTTCTCAAACACCAACTGGACCGCGCTGGTGAGCGTGAAGGTGTGCCATCCGCTGCGCCTCAACTCCACCCGTTTCTCCACCAGGTTCCACTTGCTCCCAAGACCAGGTTCCTGATAGTACACCTTCACTGTAACCTTCCGCTTCCCGTGCACCTCCACAGAGAACGGAAGCAGCCTGAAGTAGAGCCAGAGGGTGGCCTGGGCCACCTGGAGGTTCTGGTTACCTTCGTTGGAGATCAGGAAGAACAGGCTGGACTTGGATGTGACCAGGTCATCTAAAGAACATAACAAGAACATATGAGAGAGATTCACAGAACCAAGTGCAGTTCAGGTAGAGCATGTCACAGAAACCCCAAACCAGAAAACTAAAACTATCGATTTCTGTCATGCGAAAAGCTTTTATTTTGAAATGTTAAAAAAGAACACCAGGAGGAGGAGAGAGGAGGGAGGGGGAGGAGAGAAGTGGGAGGAGGGAGGGGAGAGGTGGGAGGATGGTGCATTAGATCTGATTCAAGTAACATAAGTCACAGACTTGAAGAGAACCGAGAGGTTTTTGGACACGTTGTGGTTCAGGGTTTAGGGTTTGTACTTGTGACTCTGTCAGTATGTCACATGATCTCTGAAGCTGCTGATGTTTCAGCTTCATCAACAGACTTGTTGTGATCCAGGCGTGATGCACAACCCTAACTCCAGAAACCATTATCCATTCAATAAGAGAGACAATAAGCAACAACGAAAATGTGAAATCATTTTCTAAAATAGACGTGTGCAATAAGGCTTTAACTGAAAAAGTCCAATAATTCTCTGAACAATTTATACAAACTTTCAAGTTTTTATCTCTCAAACTACGCAGGTGGTGATAAAACCCGAGTTCTTCCGAGTCAGAACGTCCTGTATCTATTTCATCACAACTCCTTTGTTCGTTAGTATTCATCAGCTCCTGCAGTTGAAACCACACCTAGCATGCTGCTAGCTAAACGCTGTTAGCATAACGCCTAGCATGCTGCTGGTCTGAACGAGCTGCTGCTGAAGCAGCCTGACAACCAGCCGAATTTCAATGCAGACAGATTGAAAGGTCTGTTAATCAGTGTTTCCTGATGTTTTTTAGATATCAAATGTTTCATATTACTGGTTAATACTTAAGAAATAACAACAAAGTCATGAAATGTGTATGGCCCTTGTCTAGTTTTTTTATTTTTATATCTTATGTCTCAATTTAGCTGTTTAAATATTTATGTTTGAACAAAAGGAGAGTCGTACCCCAATTTCATTGTGCTTATGTACTCTGTACTACTGTGCAATAACAAGACAGTCTAATATCATCTAACCCTCATCTAAACAAAAGTGATTTTATATGTCTGAAGGACTCTCTCTCTCTCTCTCTCTCTCTCTCTCTCTCTCTCTCTCTCACATACACACACACACACACACACACACACCCACAAGTGTGTTTTGGTATCCTTATGGGGACCGTCCATTGACTTCCATTGATGTTAGTAACTAGATTTATACCTAACCCAAACCCTTTTACTAACCTTAACCATTACTGATCTATAACTAACCCTAAGACTAACTAAAACTCTATTCACACCATACCTATAAACCTTAACCCTAAAAAGGGGAGTCCCCCCCATGGGGACCAGGCTTCGGTCCCCACAAGAACCCTCGGACCCCAGAAAGATAGTAAAAGTCAGGAAACGGGTCCCCAGGAGGTCAGAAATACAAACCCACACACACACACACACACACACACACACACACACACACATCCATCCATTCTCTTTCAGTTGGAAAGTCTACAGAAACACGTGAGACTGAAAAGGCAGCAGAGAAGCTGCTCCAGTCAGAGAGAAGTTCCAACTTTCTGTCAGGTACCTGAACGCAGCACAGTTCATTAAACTCTGATTAACAACACAGAAACTGACCTGATCCACCAGATCAAGAACCACCAGATCCACAGGACCTGATCCACAAGCACCTGATCCAGCAGCGCCTGATCCACAGGACCTGATCCATCAGATCAAGAACCACCAGATCCACAGGACCTGATCCACAAGTACCTGATCCAGTAGCGCCTGATCCACAGGACCTGATCCATCAGATCAAGAACCACCAGATCCACAGGACCTGATCCACAAGTACCTGATCCAGTAGCGCCTGATCCACAGGACCTGATCATCAGCATCAGATCAAGATGCACCAGATCCATCAGCACCAGATTCACTGGACCTGTTCCACCAGCACCAGATCTAGAAGCACCACATCCACAGGACCTGATCCGTCAGCACCAGATTTACTGGACCTGATCCGTCAGCACAAGATTTACTGGACCTGATCCACCAGCACCAGATCTAGAAGCACCACATCAACAGGACCTGATCCATCAGCACCAGATTTACTGGACCTGATCCACCAGCATGAGATCCACCAACTCCAGATCCAGGACCTATTTTGGTTAGTCCTGTAGTTTATTGGTTAGATGTTAGTTAGTCCTGTAGTTTAATGGTTAGATGTTAGTCCTGTAGTTTATTGGTTAGATGTTAGTTAGTCCTGTAGTTTAATGGTTAGATGTTAGTTAGTCCTGTAGTTTAATGGTTAGATGTTCGTTAGTCCTGTAGTTTATTGGTTAGATGTTAGTTAGTCCTGTAGTTTAATGGTTAGATGTTAGTTAGTCCTGTAGTTTAATGGTTAGATGTTAGTTAGTCCTGTAGTTTAATGGTGAGATGTTAGTTAGTCCTGTAGTTTAATGGTTAGATGTTAGTTAGTCCTGTGGTTTAATGGTGAGATGTTAGTTAGTCCTGTAGTTTAATGGTGAGATGTTAGTTAGTCCTGTAGTTTAATGGTTAGATGTTAGTTAGTCCTGTAGTTTAATGGTTAGATGTTAGTCCTGTAGTTTAATGGTTAGATGTTAGTTAGTCCTCTGGTTTAATGGTTAGATGTTAGTTAGTCCTGTAGTTTAATGGTTAGATGTTAGTTAGTCCTGTAGTTTAATGGTTAGATGTTAGTCCTGTAGTTTAATGGTGAGATGTTAGTTAGTCCTGTAGTTTAATGGTTAGATGTTAGTCCTGTAGTTTAATGGTTAGATGTTAGTTAGTCCTGTAGTTTAATGGTTAGATGTTAGTCCTGTAGTTTAATGGTTAGATGTTAGTTAGTCCTGTAGTTTAATGGTTAGATGTTAGTTAGTCCTGTAGTTTAATGGTTAGATGTTAGTCCTGTAGTTTAATGGAAAGATGTTAGTTAGTCCTGTAGTTTAATGGTTAGATGTTAGTAAGTCCTGTAGTTTAATGGTTAGATGTTAGTTTGTCCTGTAGTTTAATGGTTAGATGTTAGTTAGTCCTGTAGTTTAATGGTTAGATGTTAGTTAGTCCTGTAGTTTAATGGTTAGATGTTAGTTAGTCCTGTAGTTTAATGGTTAGATGTTAGTCCTGTAGTTTAATGGTTAGATGTTAGTTTGTCCTGTAGTTTAATGGTTAGATGTTAGTTAGTCCTGTAGTTTAATGGTTAGATGTTAGTCCTGTAGTTTAATGGTTAGATGTTAGTTAGTCCTGTAGTTTAATGGTTAGATGTTAGTTAGTCCTGTAGTTTAATGGTTAGATGTTAGTTAGTCCTGTAGTTTAATGGTGAGATGTTAGTTAGTCCTGTAGTTTAATGGTGAGATGTTAGATTGTCCTGTAGTTTAATGGTGAGATGTTAGTTAGTCCTGTAGTTTAATGGTTAGATGTTCGTTAGTCCTGTAGTTTAATGGTTAGATGTTAGTTAGTCCTGTAGTTTAATGGTTAGATGTTCGTTAGTCCTGTGGTTTAATGGTTAGATGTTAGTTAGTCCTGTAGTTTAATGGTTTGATGTTCGTTAGTCCTGTGGTTTAATGGTTAGATGTTAGTTAGTCCTGTAGTTTAATGGTTAGATGTTCGTTAGTCCTGTAGTTTAATGGTTAGATGTTAGTTAGTCCTGTAGTTTAATGGTTAGATGTCCGTTAGTCTTGTAGTTTAATGGTTAGATGTTAGTTAGTCCTGTGGTTTAATGGTGAGATGTTAGTTAGTCCTGTAGTTTAATGGTTAGATGTTAGTCCTGTAGTTTATTGGTTAGATGTTAGTTAGTCCTGTAGTTTAATGGTTAGATGTTAGTTAGTCCTGTAGTTTAATGGTTAGATGTTAGTCCTGTAGTTTAATGGTTAGATGTTAGTAAGTCCTGTAGTTTAATGGTTAGATGTTAGTTAGTCCTGTAGTTTAATGGTTAGATGTTAGTCCTGTAGTTTAATGGTTAGATGTGTTAGTCCTGTAGTTTAATGGTTAGATGTTAGTCCTGTAGTTTAATGGTTAGATGTTAGTTAGTCCTGTAGTTTAATGGTTAGATGTTAGTTAGTCCTGTAGTTTAATGGTTAGATGTTAGTAAGTCCTGTAGTTTAATGGTTAGATGTTAGTTAGTCCTGTAGTTTAATGGTTAGATGTTAGTTAGTCCTGTAGTTTAATGGTGAGATGTTAGTCCTGTAGTTTAATGGTTAGATGTTAGTTAGTCCTGTAGTTTAATGGTGAGATGTTAGTCCTGTAGTTTAATGGTTAGATGTTAGTTAGTCCTCTGGTTTAATGGTTAGATGTTAGTCCTGTAGTTTAATGGTTAGATGTTAGTTAGTCCTGTAGTTTAATGGTTAGATGTTAGTTAGTCCTGTAGTTTAATGGTTAGATGTTAGTTAGTCCTGTAGTTTAATGGTGAGATGTTAGTTAGTCCTGTAGTTTAATGGTGAGATGTTAGTCCTGTAGTTTAATGGTTAGATGTTAGTCCTGTAGTTTAATGGTTAGATGTTAGTTTGTCCTGTAGTTTAATGGTTAGATGTTAGTTAGTCCTGTAGTTTAATGGTTAGATGTTAGTTTGTCCTGTAGTTTAATGGTTAGATGTTAGTTAGTCCTGTAGTTTAATGGTTAGATGTTAGTTTGTCCTGTAGTTTAATGGTTAGATGTTAGTTAGTCCTGTAGTTTAATGGTTAGATGTTAGTTAGTCCTGTACTTGAATTAAAGATTTGTCTATTTTTCTCTCCATGTTTTGGATTAAAACCTGCGCCTGTTCTTTAATCCTCTTTGTCTGAGACACAACAAACATCATTAACTGTGTCTTCTTTAAGCTTCCGGTGTCTGATCTGTTTTCAAGTCAAAACCTAACGACTCGCTTCACCTTTCTCTGCAAAGCTGATGATCTCCGAACTCTCCTCCAGCACCTCGTTACTCATCGGGTGTCCGTCCAGGTTAGGGATTTCCACTCTCCCGTCCTCGCGCAGCTTCCCCGCATGCAGCTTCCGCAGCGCCGTCACCATGGCAGCCTTCGGAACCGGGTGCGTGATGTTGGGCCTATGCCGCAGCTGAAGCCGGCTCAGAATGTGCTTCTTTAGCGCTTCCAGGAAGTATCCGTCCACTCGTCCCGACTCCGGGTCCTCGGGCTGAGCGGCAGTGCAGGACGCACAGGTGTCCCGGGACTCCGAGTGCGCCTCCCCGTCTGGCGCAAAGGAGCAACGGGTGGAGAGGACGCAAGCCACAAGGAGAATCAGTTGGAGGAGACAGACAGTCATTTTCTGTTGACAAATGAGTGAAACGCGTGGTCCTCTTATTTCAGAGTTCAAATCATTAAAAAGATCAGGATGAGAGAAGAATCCGTTCAGTCCGGAGCGGAATCCTCGCGTCGCGGCGGTCCGTTTCTCGCGCGCTCTGATGCAACTTTATTAAAGATTGTACTATTTTGGATTCTTACATCGTTAAACGGATTGTCCTCAGCCTGACGGGAACCGGAGTCCAGCTTGAGTCTACAACCCGCATCGTGGTGCCACCAATCAGCCCGATCCTACTTCCAAAAGTTCTGCCCGCATATCCCACATACTCACAAGAACCGGTTCCGGTTCCTGCAGGCGCATCCTTACACGTTCAAACCAGCACCAACCTCCTAAAAGCTACAGCTCCCAGTCTGAGGAGGAGGAGGAGAGCGCACAAGCGTGTCCATCCCGACGTGCGTAAAATTCCAGGCGCAAAGCGCAGAAAACTTTTATATAGGCTCCACAAGCCCCGTGCAGGGGGGCGGGACCAGCCGGAGAGACCCTCCCCAGCTGTCATCTATCTTTTCATCAGACTTAATGTCTGTCGTTTTTAAGAAAATGAATTAAATTGAATAAGCACAGAGGTTGTGTGTCTCCACAGTGGACGTGTCTGTGACGGTGGTTCGAGTCCCACTGGGATGTTTGAGATTTACTGCTGAAGTTCCTGTGACTCATGGAGAGTTTCCTCTAGAAGGGAAAGGAAAGTGTCATTAACCTGTAAGGGTTGTCATGGAGACGAGGTCAGGGTTGATTCCATGGCACGTGATGAAAATCAAACCCTGTTAGAGACCATCAGCAGGTCCACCAGCAGAGTGAAGTCGAACCCAGCTGCTGCTTTGAGTTCTCCTGCCTTCACATCGGGGTCTTCCTCACACATGTCTTCACACTGGTTTCCCGGTTAGTTCTTCTTTCCAGCACACTGAATTAGAGGTTCCTCTAATAACCAAATGAGTAAACTTTGTAGTCAAATTCCACCATGAACCAATGAGAACAAAGAACTCATCCAGATATTTGTTAGTAAAAACTTCAAACCAAATCAACCCGTCCAAGCAGGAGCTAAAGCGCGCGTGACCTCTGACCTCTGTGTAGATGTAAACAACATGTTAACAGGTCAGGTTGGATTTTGATCCCTTCGTTCAGACTCAGCGGGGAGTCGTACAGTGACGAAACGGCGCCATCTATCGTCCATTTACTAAAACCACAAGCAGAATCCAGAAACTAACTAACTGTCTGTCTGTCTGTCTGTCTGTCTGTCTGTCTGTCTGTCTGTCTATCTATCTATCTATCTATCTATCTATCTATCTGTCTGTCTGTCTGTCTGTCTGTCTGTCTGTCTGTCTGTCTGTCTGTCTGTCTGTCTATCTATCTGTCTATCTATCTATCTATCTATCTATCTATCTATCTATCTATCTATCTATCTATCTATCTATCTATCTATCTATCTATCTATCTATCTATCTATCTATCATCTATCTATCTATTATCTATCTATCTATCTATCTATCTATCTATCTATCTATCTATCTATCTATCTATCTATCTATCTATCTATCTATCTATCTATCTATCTATCTGTCTGTCTGTCTGTCTGTCTGTCTGTCTGTATATAGGCCTATACAAGTAATATACACTTATATAAGTGTATAATATACACATATACATGTACAAATGTATATGTGTATACATATATGTATATGTGTGTATATAAGTGACAGAGATCTAAAAGTTAAAAATCAATAAGGTTATATTTAATAATTGTGTTTTTTACTGAGGCAAGGAATTTCATGACATCACATCCGGTTAGGGTGAGCTGCCTCCATCTGAGAGAAAAGCGAAGATGTTTCACTGCAAGTGACAAAATATATGACTCGTGTAACTTGGATAGGAAAGACATGGTGTTTTTTGGTGAGCTGAAACAGAGCGGTGGTTAGTGTGAGTTCGCATCAGTCTGTTGTTAGTTAAAATAAACGGAGAGACTCTGATTCATGTAATCACTCTTATTGTAGTTTTTTGACGACTCATTTTCGCAAGAATAGACAATCTTTGCAGATCCGGGTAAAGGTGGGGCGCTCGCGCTGATGATCAACTTGTAAAAGTTTTCTGCGGCGGATTTCTGAGCGACCAGCAGGAAAACACCTCAGAAGGTGAGTTGATGGAGTTTATCCGGTAGTTTTTATTACCGTCCAGGTTAGGGTTAGGGTTCACCGCCGTCTCGAGACGCTTTTTGCGGCGTTTTCGCTGAATTCCCTAAGAGCGCAATTCTTATCTCTACTTGCTTCTCTGGCTAGCTAACAACGCGTTGACTGACACGTAAACAGCCAATAACAACAGCCGTAGGGAAGTAGTACTCACGGCTCAGCCAATCGGAAGTGTTTATGAGATTGAAGGCGGGAATCTGGGAGAGTAGAAGTGAGTGTGAACGGGTTTGTGACAGTCAGCTGATTGATACGCAGCTAAAGAGACAGACAGAAGGACTGACAGCCAAGTCCTGCTAAACCTGACTGCTCTGGATCACAGACTTGGACCCGTGAGCGCTCAAACACTGAGTAGTCAGGTCTGGATGGCAGACCTGGACCAGCCTCATGGAGTTTTCTCTGGAACCAGGAACATTCATACTTCTTGCTGGATCTGGAATTAAACAGAATGTGTTCTGTGTGTTTAAGTCTGAAGAAAATAAAAAAGGAAGTTTGATTTTCTCTGCAGGAGCCTTTCCAGGATCTAGGAAATATTGGGATCCTGTGTAGGATCTTTGCTGTTTCCACCTCTGGAACCAGAAGCTGAGCCGATGCACTGATCCAGACCAGAGTCATGTCCTCTGGTAAGAACAAGAACCAGACTTCTCTGGTCCTCCATAAAGTGATCATGGTGGGCAGTGGCGGTGTGGGAAAGTCGGCGCTCACCCTGCAGTTTATGTACGACGAGGTGAGCTTTAATCAGCACCACGTTTCCCACAATCCTCTGCTTCTCTCTGACATGTTATATGTTTGTGTCAACAGTTTGTGGAGGACTATGAGCCGACGAAAGCCGACAGCTACAGGAAGAAGGTGGTGCTGGACGGTGAGGACGTGCAGATTGACATTTTGGACACGGCAGGGCAGGAGGACTATGCCGCCATCAGGGACAACTACTTCCGTAGTGGCGAAGGCTTCCTTCTGGTGTTCGCCATCACAGAGCTTGAGTCTTTCACAGCCACATCAGAGTTCAGGTTTCTGGATTCATTTCTGATTTCAGTCTGAGAACTCTTCACTTTACTGTTGAACTGAGTAGTTGTTCAGCAGTCGAGTCAAGATGTTCCCTGGGTTCTGAGAGGTCAGTGGTCCCTGGCTCCAGGGGGTCTGAGGTCCCTGGGTCCGGGGGTCTGAGGTTTAAGGGGTTGAAGGTCCCTGGGTCCGGGGGTCTGAGGTCTCTGGGTCCAGGGGTCTGAGGTTTAAGGGGTTGAAGGTCCCTAGGTCCGGGGGTCTGAGGTCTCTGGGTTAGGGGGTCTGAGGTCTCTGGGGTCTGAGGTCTCTGGGGTCTGAGGTCCCAAGATTAGGGGGTCTGAGGTCTCTGGGGTCTGAGGTCTCTGGATTAGGGGGTCTGAGGTCCCTGGATTAGGGGGTCTGAGGTCTCTGGATTAGGGGGTCTGAGGTCTCTGGGTGACCCAGAACTCACCTGTAGTAGGATGGATGTGTATTTACTGGATTGTGTTCTTCAGAGAGCAGATCCTGCGGGTGAAGGAGGAGGAGGGCATCCCTCTGCTCCTGGTGGGGAACAAGTCTGACCTGGAGGACAGACGGAAGGTCTCTGCAGACGAGGCGACAGCCAAGGCCGCCGAGTGGGGCGTTCAGTACGTGGAGACGTCAGCAAAGACGAGGGCCAACGTGGACAAAGTGAGCAGGATGAGATCTGAGACTAGGTTCCCAGAGGCAACCACAACTGACAGATCTTCTCTTTGATCTGCAGGTCTTCTTCGACCTGATGAGGGAGGTCCGCAAGAAGAAGATGTCCGAGAGCAAAGACAAGAACGGTCCGAGCGGGAAGAAGAAGAAGAAGCACTGCAGCGTGCTGTGAGCATCAACGAGGGGGGGGGGGCGAACCTTCTCTCACTCCGACAGACTGAAACTAGTCCAGTAGAACTAGATCCGCTCTACTCAGTCCATCTGCACAAACATCTGAAACATGGACTTTCACTTCCTGGTTCTGCTTCCTCCTCCAAACCAGCTGCCGTCTCGTTCCTGATGTCACAGCTGTTCTGTCCAGCTGTTAGCATTGTCCCGTTCCACGGGGAGCCGGTGTTCATGCAGCATCACTGGTGAACGAGCAGAAACATGAAGGTTCATCATCAACACAGATGAACCCTGATGACAGGAAACCACTTTCACAATAAAATGTTTGTAAAATCCCACCTGCTGGAAACATCAGTGTTCTGGTTTATTTGTTGCCAAAGAATCTGCTGAAATAAACTGTATCAGAAAGAATTTTATTTTCTACTGCTTCTCCTTAATAGTTCTGTAAAACTGACAAAGATGCTGCAGCTTGGAAAAACTTTAAAAACTTGTGAGCTCAGACAGAGTCCTCCAAGTGATTCTGCAGTTTCAGCTCCACAGAGTTTTAAAGAATCACCTGAGCGGTTTGCTTCTGTTCTCCTGTTTGATTCTTCTTTAATTCAAAGAGACCAGAGTGAAACCATCAGGTGTCCAATCAGAATCCTGGTCACAGGTTGGTATGTTTCAAACCAGAAAGTTGGGCTTTCATGTTGCAACAGCTCTTTGGTTTGACCACTAGGTGTCAGTGTGAGCTCAGGTCTGATGGCTTCCTGATGAAGAAGCTGGTGACTGAAGGCCAGGGCTTCTGTTCTCACTGGGTTCCATTGACTCAGCCGTGTGTGACTTGACTTCCTGTTACTCTGTTTAACTTCCTGCTGACATCTCCACAGACATGTTGAGAAGGTCCAAACAAAACTTACAGTCACATGAAAGAATAAAACACCAGCGAGTAAGACGATGCAGTGAGCCTTGAAAATAAAAACTCACTTGACTGCGCTGATGGTCAAATGATAGAATAAAAGGCTTTAATGTGATATTTGGATGAATGAAGTGTGAAGCTGCTGGTCCAGATGTTTGACTGTTCTGAAGTTCACCCTTCACTGGTCCAGACGCTGATCAAGTTTTTAAAGCAGGCAGTTGAGGGTCTCTGGTCCACTTGGCTTCTTTTGGAGAGGATTTCTCCAGCTGAAGGACTGTCACTCGGTCCCAAGCTCGGTCCAGTTGTCTCTCCACTTTAAGCCTCTTACAGTAATTCTGCTCCTGCTGAGGCAGCAGCCCTCAGACCTGCTGGGAACCTGAAGAAGCACTTCAGCTTCTTTCTGAGGTGCGTCCATGTGTCCAGAATGCTATGCGGAGACGTGGTCGCTGTGTGGGAGGTGGCGCTGAGCGATGGTGTCCACAGGATCGAGTTTGCTCATGGTACCACCACCGGGAAACGGATAGTTTATATCAATGGGAAGGTGAGATCCAGTGTATGTGTGAGACTAGACCTCCATCAGTGTCTGGTGACAGGTTTGGGTTTTTAGTTGAAGGGCTGGAGAGCCTGAAGCAGCCTTGGTGTTGGTCGTTGATCCAGGTCTGATATCTGATGGTTTTACTGCTTTTCACACCTGCACAGATCCTTTAAAGTCTCAAGTAAACATGGAGGATAAACTGACTTCCTGGTCAGATAATCAACTTTATTTATTTTAAAACACAGTTATAAAAAACAGGTGGAGTTTTACATCATTGTATTACAGCAGTAAGTGCTGCATTGTGATCTGCAAGGAGTTTATTTGGTCGCTGAACAGGAAGCACATTTTCTCTCCTCAGCTGTATAAACAACAGTCTGAGCAGAGAATGAATCAGGAATTATCCTGCCAGTTCCTCCAGAGGCTGTTGGACCAGCATCCAATCACTTCCTATAAACGCTGGTTTGTGTTCAGGATTCTCGATAGGATCTGCTAAAATGGACCTTTACCACAACCAGAAACCAGAACAACAGTTTTAATAGCAAACTGTCTTCAGATGTGTTCTTTTAGACTTCATGACCTTTGAAACAGTTGGGTCTAAAAGGATCCTGTTCATTTGACTGTGCAGCACTCTGGGCCATCACTAACAACTGGTGGAGTTCCTCAGGGTTCCATGCTTGGTCCCTCAGGCTGCACTTGGTCATACTCACAACACGTGTGACCTGTAAGAAGGTGCATGTGACCATGAGCCAGAAACCAATTGCCAAAAATCAAAAGTTTAATTCCAGATTAAAGGTTAGACACTAAGCAGTTGTAACCATGGCAACCAAAGGTGGAACAGTGCAGGTAAAGGCAGCCATGTCTCAAATCTTTTCTCTCATCAGGAAATCATCAGAAAAGACTGGATGTTCAAGCTGGTTGGGAAGGAGACCTTCACGGTCGGCAGCACCAACACTAAGGCCACCATCAACATTGAGGCCATCAGCGGCTTCGCCTATGAGTACTCGCTGAACATAGACGGGAAGAGTCTGCAGAAGTTCATTGACAATAGAGCCAAGACAACCAAGACCTGGGTGGTCCAGGTGGATGGGATAGACTATAGAGTGGTCCTGGGTAAGTCCAGAGAAGATACTGATCTGCTCAGGTTGAGGTCAGGGTTAGGGTTAAGGTCTAAGACCTTTCATCTGGATAAATAAACATCCTTCTGTCCAACAGAAAAAGACACCATGGATGTTTGGTGCAATGGACAGAAACTGGACACAACGGTGAGAATCCCAGATCCTGGCTGAGTGTTGATGGAGGAGCAGCATGGAGGATCAGGGAGCACCTGAAGAAGAAATCCTCAGCAGCTGATTAGGGATTATTGATAACAGCTGCCTGAAACATTGTAGTTGAGTCTCTTCTGGTTTTCTGTCCATAGGGAGAGTTTGTTGACGATGGCACAGAGACGCACTTCATGGTGGGTGAACACGACTGCTGCATCAAGGCGACTGGCAGTGGGAGGAAGAAGAGCGGCATCGTGCACTGTCTGCTGCTGGATGGAGAGATAATACAGGCTGCAGCACAGCAGAGAGGGATCGACCCAGCAGTTCTCACAGGACCCAGATCAGTGGAAGGGCTTTGAATGATTTAATCCCACAATTTAATTCCAGATTTATACAATTATATCCCAGTGATTTCAACAAATAAAGTCTGACATCAGCCTTCACGTTGCATGTTTTAGTGTGTTTGATGAAAAATGAGACGCACGAGCTGAGAAATATTAAGAGATGTTTTGTGACTGTTTAGCACCTTCCATTGAGGATAGCTGTGAAGTTGACAGCAGTCAAGCCAAGGAAACCGGAATAATTGAGGTTACATTTTCAAAATAAATCATACAAAGTCGTTCTTACGGTTTTAAAAAGTCCCAGTTTACATAAAAACCCAAATCCGCGGATTAAACGTGAGATACAAGAAATTGAATTGTAAATTAGAGAATAAAGAGATGTTTAACAACCCGAGGAAGGACAACAGAAAGGTCCAGGATATAAATGAACATCTTCATCTTCAACACGGCTCAGAACCAAATGTCCCAAAAAACACGTTCAAATGGGATTTTAAATGGACGAGTGATCGAACTTGGACGGAACTGATTGGTTTGGATTTGAGGAATTTCCTGTGACATGATGCGTTACCGTCTGAGTTGGTTTTATTTTGAAACAGTGGCCCGGAAGTCCCGTTCTGGTTTCTGAAACTTGATCCACCTGGAGGAAATCCCGGTTAGGATCCGGTGGTCTGCGCTGGACGGACCTGAGAGGGGACACGGAGAACGGAAGGGAGCTTCGGAACGCGTCTGTGGAAGACAGCTGGATTTAATGAAATGGATTAATCCGGACCTCCTGTTGGCTTCCATTGCTGAGAGTTAACCCGAACCCAGGCAGGTGATCTGTGGAGCTCGGACGGAGGGACGGGAGCAGGGATCCGAACTACCCACCGCCAAGTGTTTAGTGCCCTGCCACCAGCCGCCTT
This sequence comes from Pachypanchax playfairii, assembly GCA_006937955.1. Classification (NCBI taxonomy): domain Eukaryota; kingdom Metazoa; phylum Chordata; class Actinopteri; order Cyprinodontiformes; family Aplocheilidae; genus Pachypanchax; species Pachypanchax playfairii. The sequence goes on along the minus strand of SSNP01000057.1, from coordinate 1,058,320 downwards.
CACTTGTCCGGGCCTGTCCTGTCCTCTCCTCTCCGCAGACCCGAGTTCAGGTCCATGGTTTGGGTCCAGGCCAGAACTCGGTGGTTTCTGCTTTTTTTCCCGGTTTGTGGAAGCTACAGCTAGCTAGCTTTAGCATCAACCAAAAGGCCGTCTGTCGTCGCCTCAAAGTCCCTAAAAACCTCCTTTAATCCAGAATCACGCCAGAAACTGACCCTTTCGTCCCGGACAGGCTGCAAAGACATGGGGGACCGAACCCGAACATCTGTCACCACAGCAGAACTGGGAAGCAGGACGCCCCGGGAAACAGCTGCCGTCCAAAGACAGTAGCTGCCATCCGGCCGCCGCCACTGGAGGGACTAGTCCGGGAGCCAGTCCGGGGACATTCTCTAGGAATGCAGGGAAGACTGGAGGGTCTTTGTTGGGTTCTAAAGGCACGCTAACGCAGACGGTAAATCCCGCTTCATTCCCGCCGGTAAATGGGGTCATGAGGACCCAGAAGACGGACACGTGAACGGATCCTTCTTCTGGAGTTTGGACCGAGTCCCCCAAACCTCCATCCAGGTGTCTGCTTCTGTTTCTCGCATGAGTTTGGTGTCCACACCGCAGCGTGGGATGAACTACCAGCAGCACCTGGCCAACTCGGCCGCTATCCGGGCCGAGATCCAGAGGTTCGAGTCCGTCCACCCGAACATCTACTCCATCTACGAGCTTCTGGAGCGAGTGGAAGAGCCGCTGCTGCAGAACCAGATCCGGGAACACGTCATCGCGATTGAAGGTAGGTCCACACAGAATTCCGCTGGTTCCGGACCCTTTGTGGTTCCGTAGTGCACATTCCTGTAGAACGCAGGTGGTTTGTCCCTGTGCCTGTCGGTCCCAGAGACTCTCCTCTGCTGGTCCTCTGGACTTCTTAAGAACCTTGATCTTTGTTCAACTGCTTGTCCTCGGACGACTTGAGTCAGAGGTACCGAAACACGGACAGTGTAACGTTCCGAGTCACGGAACCAACACAAGACGTACTCTAAAGGTAAAGAACAGGAGATCCAGATGTGCTGCAGGATGGACAGGTGATCCAGATGTGCTTTGGGTTGGACAGGTGAACAACTGGTGATCCAGATGGGCTGTGAGTAGGACAGGTGAACAACTGGTGATCCAGATGTGCTGTGAGTAGGACAGGTGAACAACAGGTGATCCAGATGTGCTGCAGGATGGACAGGTGATCCAGATGTGCTGTGGATTGGACAGGTGATCCAGATGGGCTGTGGGTTGGACAGGTGAACAACTGGTGATCCAGATGTGCTTTGGGTTGGACAGGTGAACAACAGGTGATCCAGATGTGCAGTGGGTTGGACAGGTGAACAACAGGTGATCCAGATGTGCTGTGGGGAGGACAGGTGTATAACACGTGATCCAGATGTGCTGTGGGTAGGACAGGTGAACAACAGGTGATACAGATGTGCAGTGGGTTGGACAGGTGATCCAGATGTGCTGTGGGGAGGACAGGTGTATAACAGGTGATCCAGATGTGCTGTGGGTAGGACAGGTGAACGACAGGTGATCCAGATGTGCAGTGGGTTGGACAGGTGAACAACAGGTGATCCAGATGTGCTGTGGGTAGGACAAGTGAACAACAGGTGATCCAGATGTGCAGTGGGTTGGACAGGTGAACAACAGGTGATACAGATGTGCTGTGGGTAGGACAAGTGAACAACAGGTGATCCAGATGTGCAGTGGGTTGGACAGGTGAACAGCAGGTGATCCAGATGTGCTGTGGGCTGGACAGGTGATCCAGATGTGCAGTGGGTTGGACAGGTGAACAACAGGTGATCCAGATGTGCTGTGGGCTGGACAGGTGAACAACAGGTGATCCAGATGTGATGTGGGTAGGACAGGTGAACAACAGGTGATCCAGATGTGCTGTGGGTTGGACAGGTGAACAACAGGTGATCCAGATGTGCTGTGGGTTGGACAGGTGAACAACAGGTGATCCAGATGTGCTGTGGGTGAAACACAGTCACAGTGTGTGTTAGTTGTGTCTCACTTCATCTCAGTATTCTGATGTAACAGCAGCTGGATGGTCAGTAATGATGGGATTAACGGTCACAAGGCTCTTCTGGCAGGATTATACTGGTTATAGAACTGCAGCACTGCTGGATCAGAACCTCGTTGTAACAAGAACAGTTTGTTTTTCTGCTACCTGTTCGCTCTCCTGTAGGCCTTCAGGTATCAGGTGAAACACGAGTCACCATCAGAACGAGGAGCCCGGAGTGTGTTCAGTGGAGATTCTGAGATACACTGATGCGGCTTAATCCAACAGCTGTTAGTATCCATCTAACAGTCCAATCAGAAGGGACCTGTTTCTCTGCCCCTCCCTGACCCAGTCACAAACATCTGGGATGTTATGTAAACATAAACAACATCAGTAGTTGAGGACAGTTATACCACCACAGCAGTGTTCAGTTCTGATCTAAATACCAGACCACAGAGATGCCTGGAGGAACTTGAAGTGGTTCAGACTGTCATCACTTCCTCCTGACTGTGAATCAAACGGTTGCTCTTGATCTGGAACGATGACAATCTGTTATTGTTAAATGGTTGAGTCTTTTATCAGAGGTTTCAGACCCCCTGGAGACCACAGGTTTAGGCACTAAAACAACATAGCCAGTACCCTGATAGTGGCTAAATCACCATGGCAACAGAGCGTTTGAGTGAAAAGTGCAGCCCGTCATCATCATTATTAACCTGATGACACACAAGGTAGAAAGTCCAGGTGCATCTTCAGCATCCATCAGCTCACCACACTGACATGATGTTTCTTCAGGAACAACTGATTAAATACTTTTTATTCATGTCTGCCACTAATACATTTAGTTTATTTATACTAAACCAAGAACCAGAACCAACTGGAGTCTGAGAGGACAGGAAGAAACCTCCATCAGAACCAGAACCAGGAGTGAGGCAGATGATTCTAGAAGGTTCTTTTAGAGCTGCTGAGGTCTGAGACTCCTGATTCATGCATGAAACCAAGTGAGGACAAACTCAGTGGGTCAGAATGGGTTTTGGTTCCTCAACGCGAGACGTCTCACTTCTGTTGTGAGCTACATTGTGGTTCTGATCAGCCAGTGTCGGACCTGCAGCTCTCAAAATGATTCTGGTTTGACTAATCAGGGAGAAGATCAGCAGCATGCAGCAGATCAGAACAGGAACTACAAACGAGTTAATTTCATGTGAAACAAGTCACTTTCCCATCAGATTACAAAAACATCTGGATTTATGATGTCACCCATGGTTTATGGATTATAAATGTCCCTGTGAACAGCTGAGTTGCTTCTGTACATTCAAACCTTTAGACTTTATTGATTTAGGGATTATGTGTCTCAGTATTTGTGAAAAAATCTAAATAAATAGAAGAAATGTAGAACGTCCTGCTGCAGACTGATGAGATCATGTTCTATTATTACTAGTATGACTGTCTCACTGCTGTCTGTCTCACTGCTGTCTGTCTGTCGTCTCACTGCTGTCTGTCTCACTGCTGTCTGTCTGTCATCACTGCTGTCTGTATGTCTCACTGCTGTCTGTCTTACTGCTGTCTGTTTCACTTCTGCCTGTCTCACTGCTACCTGTCTCACTGCCACCTACCTGTCTGTCTTACTGCTGTCTGTCTAATGGCTGCCTGTCTCACTGCTGTCTGTATGTCTCACTGCTGTCTATTTGCCTGTCTCACTGCTGCCTTTGACACTGCTGTCTTGTTGGAGTAGCTCTGTGACTTAGCTAGCATTTTCTAGCATTTTTTATTCTTTTTGAGTATTTCTTGATGGTTTTTTCTACTGGAAATATTTTCTAAATACTTTTCTTCTGATTTGGGTGCTGTGCTGATCGAGTTTTTTGCTGGATTTGTCACTTTTTTGCCACTTGTTATGATGTGTAACCATGGCAACAAGAGACTTGTTTACAAGTAAGAGAAGCTAACTGACATTTCTAAGGCTGAAATAATCCTCAAATTGAAAGTCTGGATCCCTGATGACCTCAAAGAAGAAGACATGGATGCAGAGCAGGAGCAGAGTGAAGAGAGAGAAAGAGGAAGTTTAAACCTTCACTTCCATCAGTCATATTGACAAATATGAGATCTCTTTGCTAACAAAATGGATGAACTTGAAACTCTGTTGAAATGCAGCATCATGTGTTTCACTGAGACATGGCTAAAGGGACATATCCTGGACTCCAGTGTGTCTCTGTCTGGCTTTCAAACAATACGGACAGACAGAGATTTGAAGAGGAGCGAAAAAAGAAGAGGAGTTTGTCAGCTGATCACATCTGCAGTTACCTGTTGGGGGCGGAGCATCAGAGTATGTGACACGAGGAGGCTGAACAGATTGATAAGGAGGACTGGTTCTGTCATGGAGACTAAACTGGAGTCTCTTGAGTTGATTGTCCAAAGGAGGATGAAGAACATGATGGAGAACCCTCATCATCCTCTTCAGAACACAGTAACTCAACAACAGAGTGTCTCAGTCAGAAGATTCTTCATAATCCGCTGCAGCACAGACCGCTACAGGAGATCCTTCCTGTCCACATCTAGAACCCTCTACAGGAGATCCTTCCTGTCTACAGCTAGAACCCTCTACAGGAGATCCTTCCTGTCTACAGCTAGAACCCTCTACAGGAGATCCTTCCTGTCTACAGCTAGAACCCTCTACAGGAGATCCTTCCTGTCCACAGCTAGAACCGTCTACAGGAGATCCTTCCTGTCTACAGCTAGAACCCTCTACAGGAGATCCTTCCTGTCTACAGCTAGAACCCTCTACAGGAGATCCTTCCTGTCCACAGCTAGAACCCTCTACAGGAGATCCTTCCTGTCTACAGCTAGAACCCTCTACAGGAGATCCTTCCTGTCTACAGCTAGAACCCTCTACAGGAGATCCTTCCTGTCCACACCTAGAACCTTCTACAAGAGATCCTTCCTGTCCACAGCTAGAACCCTCTACAGGAGATCCTTCCTGTCCACAGCTAGAACCCTCTACAGGAGATCCTTCCCGTCTACAGCTAGAACCCTCTACAGGAGATCCTTCCTGTCCACAGCTAGAACCCGCTACAGGAGATCCTTCCTGTCCACACCTAGAACCTTCTACAGGAGATCCTTCCTGTCCACAGCTAGAACCCTCTACAGGAGATCCTTCCCGTCTACAGCTAGAACCCTCTACAGGAGATCCTTCCTGTCCACAGCTAGAACCCTCTACAGGAGATCCTTCCCGTCCACAGCTAGAACCCTCTACAGGAGATCCTTCCTGTCCACAGCTAGAACCCTCAACAGGAGATCCTTCCCGTCTACAGCTAGAACCCTCTACAGGAGATCCTTCCCGTCCACAGCTAGAACCCTCTACAGGAGATCCTTCCCGTCCACACCTAGAACCCTCTACAGGAGATCCTTCCCGTCCACAGCTAGAACCCTCTACAGGAGATCCTTCCTGTCCACAGCTAGAACCCTCTACAGGAGATCCTTCCTGTCCACAGCTAGAACCCTCTACAGGAGATCCTTCCTGTCCACAGCTAGAACCCTCTACAGGAGATCCTTCCTGTCTACAGCTAGAACCCTCTACAGGAGATCCTTCCTGTCTACAGCTAGAACCCTCTACAGGACCTCCTCNTGTCTCACTGCTGTCTGTCTCACTGCTGTCTGTCTCACTGCTGTCTGTCTGTCGTCTCACTGCTGTCTGTCTCACTGCTGTCTGTATGTCTCACTGCTGTCTGTCTGTCATCACTGCTGTCTGTATGTCTCACTGCTGTCTGTCTTACTGCTGTCTGTTTCACTTCTGCCTGTCTCACTGCTACCTGTCTCACTGCCACCTACCTGTCTGTCTTACTGCTGTCTGTCTAATGGCTGCCTGTCTCACTGCTGTCTGTATGTCTCACTGCTGTCTATCTGTCTGTCTGTCTCACTGCTGTCTGTCTCACTGCTGTCTATCGGTCTGTCTCACTGCTGTCTGTCTCACTGCTGTCTATCGGTCTGTCTCACGGCTTCCTGTCTAACTGCTGTCTGTATGTCTCACTGCTGTCTGTCATCACTGCTGTCTGTATGTCTCACTGCTGTCTGTCTCACTGCTGTCTGTATGTCTCACTTCTGTCTGTCTCACTGCTGTCTATCTGTCTGTCTCACGGCTTCCTGTCTCACTGCTGTCTGTCTATCTTAGTGCTACCTGTCCTACTGCTGTCTGTTTCACTGCTGCCTGTCTCATTGCTATGTCTCACTGCTGCCTGTCTCACCGCCATCTACCTGTCTGTCTTACTGCTGTCTGTCTCACTGCTGCCTGTCTGTCTCAGTGCTGTCTATCTGTCTGTCTCACGGCTGCCTGTCTCACAGATGTCTATCTGTCTGTCTCATTGCTGCCTGTCTCACTGCTGTCTGTCTCACTTGTGTCTATCTTTTTGTCTCACTGCTGACTGTCTCACTGCTGTCTGTCTGTCTCACTGCTGTCTATTTGCCTGTCTCACTACTGTCTATGTCACTACTGTCTATTTGCCTGTCTCGCTGCTGTCTGTGTCACTGCTGTCTATCTGTCTGTGTCACTGCTGTTTTTCTGTCTGTCTCACTGCTGTCTGTCTGTGTCACTGCTGTCTATTTGCCTGTCTCACTGCTGTCTGTGTCACTGCTGTCTATCTGTCTGTCTCACGGCTGCCTGTCTCACTGCTGTCTATCTGTCTGTCTCACGGCTTCCTGTCTAACTGCTGTCTGTATGTCTCACTGCTGTCTGTCATCACTGCTGTCTGTATGTCTCACTGCTGTCTGTCTCACTGCTGTCTGTATGTCTCACTTCTGTCTGTCTCACTGCTGTCTATCTGTCTGTCTCACGGCTTCCTGTCTCACTGCTGTCTGTCTATCTTAGTGCTACCTGTCCTACTGCTGTCTGTTTCACTGCTGCCTGTCTCATTGCTATGTCTCACTGCTGCCTGTCTCACCGCCATCTACCTGTCTGTCTTACTGCTGTCTGTCTCACTGCTGCCTGTCTGTCTCAGTGCTGTCTATCTGTCTGTCTCACGGCTGCCTGTCTCACAGATGTCTATCTGTCTGTCTCATTGCTGCCTGTCTTACTGCTGTCTGTCTCACTTGTGTCTATCTTTTTGTCTCACTGCTGTCTGTCTGTCTCACTGCTGTCTATTTGCCTGTCTCACTACTGTCTATGTCACTACTGTCTATTTGCCTGTCTCGCTGCTGTCTGTGTCACTGCTGTCTGTCTCACTGCTGTCTGTGTCACTGCTGTCTATCTGTCTGTCTCACTGCTGTCTATTTGCCTGTCTCACTGCTGTCTATCTGTCTGTCTCACTGCTGTCTTTGTCACTGCTGTCTATTTGCCTGTCTCGCTGCTGTCTGTCTCACGGCTGCCTGTCTCACAGATGTCTATCTGTCTGTCTCATTGCTGCCTGTCTTACTGCTGTCTGTCTCACTTGTGTCTATCTTTTTGTCTCACTGCTGACTGTCTCACTGCTGTCTGTCTGTCTCACTGCTGTCTATTTGCCTGTCTCACTACTGTCTATGTCACTACTGTCTATTTGCCTGTCTCGCTGCTGTCTGTGTCACTGCTGTCTGTCTCACTGCTGTCTGTGTCACTGCTGTCTATCTGTCTGTCTCACTGCTGTCTATCTGTCTGTCTCACTGCTGTCTGTGTCACTGCTGTCTATTTGCCTGTCTCGCTGCTGTCTGTGTCACTGCTGTCTGTCTCACTGCTGGCTGTGTCACTGCTGTCTAGCTGTCTGTCTCACTGCTGTCTATTTGCCTGTCTCACTACTGTCTATGTCACTACTGTCTATTTGCCTGTCTCACTGCTGTCTGTGTCACTGCTGTCTATCTGTCTGTCTCACTGCTGCCTGTCTGTCTCAGTGCTGTCTATCTGTCTGTCTCACGGCTGCCTGTCTCACAGATGTCTATCTGTCTGTCTCATTGCTGCCTGTCTTACTGCTGTCTGTCTCACTTGTGTCTATCTTTTTGTCTCACTGCTGACTGTCTCACTGCTGTCTGTCTGTCTCACTGCTGTCTATTTGCCTGTCTCACTACTGTCTATGTCACTACTGTCTATTTGCCTGTCTCGCTGCTGTCTGTGTCACTGCTGTCTGTCTCACTGCTGTCTGTGTCACTGCTGTCTATCTGTCTGTCTCACTGCTGTCTATTTGCCTGTCTCACTGCTGTCTATCTGTCTGTCTCACTGCTGTCTTTGTCACTGCTGTCTATCTGTCTGTGTCACTGCTGCCTGTCTTACTGCTGTCTGTGTCACTGCTGTTTTTCTGTCTGTCTCACTGCTGTCTGTCTGTGTCACTGCTGTCTATTTGCCTGTCTCACTGCTGTCTGTGTCACTGCTGTCTATCGGTCTGTCTGGTTCTGGTTCTCTTCTGTTAATACAGAAACAGAATTTCACTGTCAACAGTACATTTCTTTAAAAGATGGAGAGTTCAGGTTTACTCTGTGACCTTTGACCTCAAGGTTGTGACAAAGTCTTTTTTTGTTGGTTTCAAATTTTTCTAAGACTTGAAGGAAGAATCAGTGTGAACATGTTGAGATTGTCCATCCAGTCATAAATGATGGTTTCTACCTTCAGGTAAGTCAGAACTGGTCCAGTGTTCTGGAGGTGCTGCACCAAAACAGATTCTTTAGGAATGAAAACATTCAGTTCAAAGCAAGACCTGGACGGGCAGCAGAACATCTGCCTCACCTACTATTCTTTGAGCTTCATAGTTCTGGCAAGACAGGACGGAGCAGGACGTGACGTATTCCTCCTCTGGGAGTCCCAGAGATTGATGGTGGTGTCCCCCACATCTTCCTCTGCTGGAAGCTGCTCTAATGAGTCTTATTGTGTTAGTGGGACATGAGGACAAGCAGGAAGACTAATTTTAGAACTGGACTGGGATCTGCTATTGTTGTGGTTCTTTTGCCGTCTGCAACTTCCTCCATATAACGACACAACGGTAAATATTCAGATTCAGCATCACACATCCACTTTGATTCATGTACTGGAACTGGACCAGGACTTTTAGATCCATCAGAAGACCCAAGAGATGTGAAAAGCCCCAGCCCTGCCCCCCAGACCCCGAAGCAGACCACAAGGGAAAGCCAGGCCCAGGACATCATTTGTTCAGTGTTGAGAATCACCAGAGTTTAGTTTTAGTCTTGGTCTTTCAAACCCGACCTGGATTAAACAGGTTTATCACTGAGATGAGAAATATTTCAACTTCTCATCTTTATTCTGTGATTTATAAATTCTGTGTTTAAAGGTTTCTGGGCTTGAGTTAAGTGGTCTGAGGGGATTTCCAAAAAGATGCTCAACAAACTCTGGGTTTGTTTTGTGTGTTGGAGTCCCTGAGCTATAGGAGGACATAGAGTCCGAGTCTGACAGGTTTAATCTGGAACAGCTGGGTTAGTGCTGTATATCACAAAGATGTGATGGTGACTGAGTCATGGCTGAGTGTATCTCTGACCATCTGCAGCAGGGTTCTGATCTGGCATTTGATTGGCTGCTTTCACTCAAAATCACAGCAAGTCACATGACCTTCAAATGGTTAATCAAGGAAACGAGTCAGCGGTAAAGCAGTTGAGCCTTGTTTGAGGAAGTGATGCTTATTACTATGACAACGGGGTCTGCATTCATACAGTGCTGCTGCGGCACCATGACAACCAATAGGATAACAGCACTGTCCATCACAGTCTGCTTTTATTAAGCAAGCAAACTAGACAGAGAGAGACTGCAGAGAGGATCACTGTCTGACCTGCCCTCCATCCAGGACCTGGACTCCTCCCTCCAGGACCTGGACTCCTCCCTCCAGGACCTGGACTCCTCCAGAGGTAAAGGACAGACAGCATCAGCAGGGACCTTCTCACCAGGATCTCACCTCTTCTCTGCACTCAGGACGGAGCAACAGATCACTGTAGACCAGAACCACCAGACCCAAGACCAGGTTCTTCCTCCAGACCGTCTCCATGTTAAACAAACATGTTTAACACCTTCATGAAGAAATAACTTCTTCTCATGAAATAATTAGAATTTATCTGTATAAACAGACACGATGCTGCTGAATGTCTCTGCTGTCTGTCTTCTATGTCTCATAATGTCTCTTTATATTTACATGTCTGTAAGGACTAGAACTGATGAGAACCAGAACCTGATGTGTAACATAGTAAAACGTCCTGGTTCTCCAGAAGGCCAGAAGTGGTGTACTGTGGTGTGTTGAACTGCAGGGAGCAGCAAAGAGTAGCAGAGAGTCGGGCATCGTGAAACTGATGGAATAAACAGAGGAGGCGGTCTATGGTTCTGTCTGTCTAGAACCTACATTAAACAGAGGAGATGGTCTCAGGTTCCATCTACCTAGAACCTACATTAAGCAGAGGAGGTGGTCTCTGGTTCCATCTATCTAGAACCTATATAAACAGAGGAGGTGGTCTCTGGTTCCATCTATCTAGAACCTACATTAAACAGAGGAGGCGGTCTCTGGTTCCATCTATCTAGAACCTACATTAAACAGAGGAGGTGGTCTCTGGTTCCATCTATCTAGAACCTACATTAAACAGAGGAGGTGGTCTCTGGTTCCATCTATCTAGAACCTACATTAAACAGAGGAGGTGGTCTCTGGTTCCGTCTATCTAGAACCTACATTAAACAGAGGAGGTGGTCTCTGGTTCCATCTATCTAGAACCTACATTAAACAGAGGAGGTGGTCTCTGGTTCCATCTATCTAGAACCTACATTAAACAGAGGAGGCGGTCTCTGGTTCTATCTATCTAGAACCTACATTAAACAGAGGAGGAGGTCTCTGGTTCTATCTATCTAGAACCTACATTAAACAGAGGAGGGGTCTCTGGTTCCATCTATCTAGAACCTACATTAAACAGAGGAGGCGGTCTCTGGTTCCATCTATCTAGAACCTACATTAAACAGAGGAGGCGGTCTCAGGTTCCATCTATCTAGAACCTACATTAAACAGAGGAGGTGGTCTCTGGTTCCATCTATCTAGAACCTACATTAAACAGAGGAGGTGGTCTCTGGTTCCATCTATCTAGAACCTACATTAAACAGAGGAGGCAGTCTGGTTCCATCTATCTAGAACCTACATTAAACAGAGGAGGTGGTCTCTGGTTCCATCTATCTAGAACCTACATTAAACAGAGGAGGTAGAGTCTGGTTCCGTCTATCTAGAACCTACATTAAACAGAGGAGGCGGTCTCTGGTTCCATCTATCTAGAACCTACATTAAACAGAGGAGGCGGTCTCTGGTTCCATCTATCTAGAACCTACATTAAACAGAGGAGGCGGTCTCTGGTTCCATCTATCTAGAACCTACATTAAACAGAGGAGGTAGAGTCTGGTTCCGTCTATCTAGAACCTACATTAAACAGAGGAGATGGTCTCTGGTTCCATCTATCTAGAACCTACATTAAACAGAGGAGGTAGAGTCTGGTTCCGTCTATCTAGAACCTACATTACACAGAGGAGATGGTCTCTGGTTCCATCCATCTAGAACCTACATTAAACAGAGGAGGCGGTCTCTGGTTCTATCTACCTAGAACCTACATTAAACAGAGGAGGTGGTCTCAGGTTCCATCTATCTAGAACCTACATTAAACAGAGGTAGTGGTCTCTGGTTCCATCTATCTAGAACCTACATTAAACAGAGGAGGTGGTCTCTGGTTCCGTCTATCTAGAACCTACATTAAACAGAGGTAGTGGTCTCTGGTTCTGTCTATCTAGAACCCACATTAAACAGAGGAGGCGGTCTCTGGTTCCGTCTATCTAGAACCTACATTAAACAGAGGAGGAGGTCTCTGATTCCATCTATCTAGAACCTACATTAAACAGAGGAGGTGGTCTCTGGTTCCATCTATCTAGAACCTACATTAAACAGAGGAGGCGGTCTCTGGTTCCATCTATCTAGAACCTACATTAAACAGAGGAGGTCTCTGGTTTCATCTATCTAGAGCCTACATTAAACAGAGGAGGCAGTCTCTGGTTCCATCTATCTAGAACCTACATTAAACAGAGGAGGTGGTCTCTGGTTCCATCTATCTAGAACCTACATTAAACAGAGGAGGTAGAGTCTGGTTCCGTCTATCTAGAACCTACATTAAACAGAGGAGATGGTCTCTGGTTCCATCTATCTAGAACCTACATTAAACAGAGGAGGTCTCTGGTTCCGTCTATCTAGAACCTACATTAAACAGAGGAGGCGGTCTCTGGTTTTGTCTATTTAGAACCTACATTAAACAGAGGAGGTGGTCTCTGGTTCCATCTATCTAGAACCTACATTAAACAGAGGAGGTGGTCTCTGGTTCCATCTATCTAGAACCTACATTAAACAGAGGAGGCGGTCTCTGGTTCCATCCATCTAGAACCTACATTAAACAGAGGAGGTGGTCTCTGGTTCCATCTATCTAGAACCTACATTAAACAGAGGAGGCAGTCTGGTTCCATCTATCTAGAACCTACATTAAACAGAGGAGGCAGTCTCAGGTTCCGTCTATCTAGAACCTACATTAAACAGAGGAGGCGGTCTCAGGTTCCGTCTATCTAGAACCGACATTAAACAGAGGAGGCGCTCTCTGGTTCCATCTATCTATAACCTACCTTAAACAGAGGAGGCGGTCTCTGGTTCCATCTATCTAGAACCTACATTAAACAGGGGAGGTGGTCTCTGGTTCCATCTATCTAGAACCTACATTAAACAGAGGAGGTGGTCTCTGGTACCATCTCTAGAACCTACATTAAACAGAGGAGGTGGTCTCTGGTTCCATCTATCTAGAACCTACATTAAACAGAGGAGGCGGTCTCTGGTTCCATCTATCTAGAACCTACATTAAACAGAGGAGGCGGTCTCTGGTTCCATCTATCTAGAACCTACATTAAACAGAGGAGATGGTCTCTGGTTCCATGTAGAGAACCTACATTAACAGAGGAGGTGGTCTCTGGTTCTAGCTATCTAGAACCTACAGTAAACAGAGGAGGCGGTCTCTGGTTCCATCTATATAGAACCTACATTAAACAGAGGAGGCGGTCTCAGGTTCCGTCTATCTAGAACCTACATTAAACAGAGGAGGCGATCTCTGGTTCCATCTATCTAGAACCTACATTAAACAGAGGAGGCGGTCTCTGGTTCCATCTATCTAGAACCTACATTAAACAGAGGAGGCGGTCTCAGGTTCCGTCTATCTAGAACCTACATTAACCAGAGGAGATGGTCTCTGGTTCCATGTAGAGAACCTACATTAACAGAGGAGGTGGTCTCTGGTTCCATCTATCTAGAACCTACATTAAACAGAGGAGGCGGTCTCCGGTTCCGTCTATATAGAACCTACATTAAACAGAGGAGGAGGTCTCTGGTTCCATCTATCTAGAACCTACATTAAACAGAGGAGGCGGTCTCTGGTTCCATCTATCTAGAACCTACATTAAGCAGAGGAGGCGGTCTCTGGTTCCCTCTATCTAGAGATTTTTTTCTCGCTGCTTCCGTAAGCAGGAGCATCTCTGTTGTTTTACGTGAACACAGTGGCTGGCAGAAATGAGGCGGGGCATAATGACATAATTATTCCTGTTTAGTTTTTAGCTAGCTAAGGTTAGCTGAGGTTAGAGCAGCGCTGGTACGACTCACCGCTTTAAACTACGCAAAAAGCTGCAGACACGTGAATTCTGTCTGTGGGAAATGTGCAACACGTGTACTACTCATGTCTGACAACATGATGCAGCAGTTTCAATCTGTAAGTGTAGAAAAGCAGAGAATACCGAACCCACAGCGTAACATCCAGTCCTCCTCCTGCCTTGTGCTGCCCTATAGGTAGTGCTTAGACAGGTAAGATGTATGTGCCTGTGTGTAAGTGGACCCGCCAGCTTTTGGTAAATGCAAACCGTTACATGTAACGTTACTTTATCTGTGTAAGAAGAAAAAAGATTATCACCGGCCTGAATTATTGTCCCAGTCCGCCCCTGGCCACTAGTTAGTTGTAAAATGAGTTTTAAAAAAGTAGAGTCAGTCAGTCTGACTGGTGTGTCTCGCAGTTCTGGTGTGACTCCAGAATTCTGCATCGTGTTAGAAAAATTCACAGGATACGATAAATAGACCATTTTACACCATCAGTGTATTTGTGACTTTGATCAGCACCATTTTGAATGTGTGCAAAGCACAATGGGATATGTAGTCAATGCCCCCTCACAGTAAATGCTTTTTATCTGATAGCATGACATTAGAAACATCATTTCTAAACAGAAAACAGTTACAGTAAATGACAAAAGCGAACAGCTGACTCATAAATATCAACACCAAACTGTTAAATGTAGATTAAAGTAAACAATTCAACCTGAACTCTGAATGTTTTTTCCAATATTTGTATATTTTATTGGTTCTATTGAGACTGAATGTGAAGCTTGAAGAACCAAAAACAAAGAGGACTTCTGGAGACAAAACTCACCAGAACAAATCATAAACTAGACAAATACAGATGCTGACTAAAGATACATGCAAAGTTCCCTGCTAGTTCATTAACTCGGTCTGCGCTGGTGTTTCTTAACGTTTGTATCTTAAACTCCTTTAAAAACCCTCTGAATAAGACTTCTCTAGTCATGATAAAGCCAGCTTTCACTGCTGTCTTGGAGTTTTTCACTCAGGCTGTTAATTCTTACACATTTGACTCATTTTAACATATTTTCATCTGTGTTTGACGTCATACGCTGTATTCGTTAACAGCCACCAGTGTCTCATAACACAGCAGGTTCCTCCTCTGGAGATGCAGCCATGGTTTGACTGACAGGCAGGAGGAGGAAGAGGCTCCGCCCTCTTTGGAGATTCCTATCTCATTAAAGCTGCTGAAGGTTGATCCTACTTTAAAAGCATTTCTCAGAACTTGAGTGTTGGTTCTGAACCAGAAGGATTTAAACTGAATGATTATGTTGAAATGTGTTTTTTCATGTTGGATCTTAAAGGTCAGTGAAGTTCTTTGGTTCCTGTCATTTATCTGATGATGAACAGGAACTGTCTAAAGAACATGTAAAGAACTGGTAGCCAGAACCTTTCTGGATCACGGAACTGAACCTTGTGGATTCATGTCCATCAGGTTCTCTCTCTCTAAAACCTGCTCTGAGGGTGTCATTGGTCTGATCTCTGGACCGAAACCCCCCCCCCCCCACACACACACACACACACACATACATCCTCAGGTGTGTGAACTCCTCCCCCATCATGCCGCTCGTGCTCCATCAGCTGACTTTCGGTTGTTTAAACAGAGAGGCTCGGTGTGCCACCGGATGGAGCTCGGTGTGCCACCGGATGGAGACCCGGGTCAGCGGTGGTTGGAAAATCCCCGCCACTCCTCGGTGCTCCGCTCCGTGTTTTCCGGTGAGTCCTCCGGTCCCGTGTGTGAGTGAGGAGCTCAGAGAGCAGCGGGACTCCGAGGCTCCACCTCGCCTTGTTTCAGTGTGTGTGAGCGGGCTGAACGCAGCGGTTCTCAGCGGTTCTCCGTGGCCGGGTCTCAGGATCTCCGGGTTTGCAGTCCAGCGGGATTTCGGTCTCGGGTGAAGCCGGTTTGAGGTGGAGTAGATTTGGTTCGTTGCTCACCGCGGTTCTCCGCCCTGCGGGGGAACGAGCTCACACAATGGGAGTCGAGTCTCAGACTCGGTCCGGGACCCGCTGCGGATTTAGAGTGTAATGGAGGAGAACTTGGACCCGGAGCTGTGGACTTGGTGTGTCCGGACAGAGAAGAGTTTTGTACTTGTTTTTCCTGCAGCAGCAGTCAGACCTCTGCTGGGATGAAGGAATGAGTTTCCTGTGACGGAGCTGCACATCTGGAACCCAGGCTGAATTATCAGGAGGTCCGTTTGATGTGAGCGGAGGAGCACAGAGTTACTGGAATCTGCTGAGGTGATGTACCTGCTGGACAGGATGGAGAGGGGAACTCCTCACAGGAAAACTGTCTACAGGATCTCCCTCACGCTAGTGAAAAGGGAGAGTCTGGAGAGTGGTGGGACTTCCAGCACCCTGCCTTTGGAGAACCCCAAGGTGGTGGCCTTTCCACAGGGGGGTTCTGTGGAGATCCAGGAGAACTGTTTTAGGGTGCAGAAAGAGGTGAAAGATAAACTGGAGGAGCTGCCAGCATCTCACAGCTTGATGAGGAGCTTCAGGACCTTCAGCACAGGTCAGCTGGAGCTGGGCAGAATGAAGCTGACCAGGAAGGAACAGAAGACCCAAAGCCCATTGGTAGAGAGCAGGGGGGGGTCTCCTAGTTTGAGTCTTGATAGTCCAGGCAGGCCTAATGGAGATACCTGGTCTGAAGATGCTGTGCAGAAGAAGAAGAAGAGCCTACTGCACCGCAGCTTCAGCTTCAGACACAAGAAAGTAGGAGAGCTGCTACGTATGCAGACCATCTCCAAGGACAAACACCACCGCAGCACGGGCTGTGTTGGTTCTGCTGCTGTCAAAACCTCTGCCTCTCATTCAGACTCCACCAGGGAGAAGAGCCGGACTCTGGAGGTCGGTGCCGTTCTCAACAGGACAGACTCCCTGATGGAGCTCAGCCGCTTGGAGGTGGCTCGAGGTACCAAGAACCGAACTCTGGACAACAGTGACTTGCTACAGCTGACAACCAGGAAGCAGGTGGCGGGCGCCGGATCCCTGCTGCAGGGAGGCGGGAGCCGGTTCAGTGAGAAGGGGCTGGCTCAGTTCTTCAGTGGGATATTCTCCAAAAAAGATGGAGTGTCAGATCTGTTGGAGAGTCCAATCCCTAGAAGATCTCTGAGACACAGCAGGAGGATGATGGTCTCTCAGTCCAGCACTGAGAGCATGAATGGAGGCAGTACTAACGGTAACAACATGGACACAGAGGTTCCACGTTCAGGTTCTGTTCAATCAGAACACCAAAATGTATTAGGTTCTAAAGTCAGTAAGAACTTTATACTCTGATACCAGACTTTAACTGTGTTTAAGGATCACAGAGATTTCAGACTTTAATAGATCCAGGTTTGTAAAGTTGGTGCTCATGAGCGTTTTCCTGCTGATTCTAAAGTCTGCACCAACATCCTGTTTCTACTCTAGAGGGCAAAACTCATCTGTAAGAGTCTGTCAGTGTCACAGTCCAGTCTAAGACCACACTAAGGTTCACACTGTAACACACTCAGACACACACTGTAACACACTCAGACACACACTGTAACACACTCAGACACACTGTAACACACTCAGACACACTGTAACACTCAGACACACTGTAACACTCAGACACACTGACACACTGTAACACACTCAGTCACGCTGTAACACACTGTAACACACTCAGACAGACACACTGTAACACACTCAGACACACTGTAACACACTCAGACACACTGACACACTGTAACACACTCAGTCACGCTGTAACACACTCAGACACACTGTAACACACTCAGACACACTGTAACACACTCAGACACACTGACACACTGTAACACACTCAGACAGACACACTGTAACACACTCAGACAGACACACTCAGACACACTGTAACACACTCAGACACACTGTAACACACTCAGACACACTGTAACACTCAGACACACTGTAACACACTCAGACACACACACTGACACACTGTAACACACTCAGACACACTGTAACACACTCAGACAGACACACTGTAACACACTCAGACAGACACACTGTAACACACTCAGACACACACACTGACACACTGTAACACACTCAGACACACTGTAACACACTCAGACAGACACACTGTAACACACTCAGACACACTGTAACACTGACACGCTGTAACACACTCAGTCACGCTGTAACACACTCAGACACACTGTAACACACTCAGACACACTGTAACACACTCAGACACACTGACACACTGTAACACACTCAGTCACGCTGTAACACACTCAGACACACTGTAACACACTCAGACACACACTGTAACACACTCAGACACACTGTAACACACTCAGACACACTGACACACTGTAACACACTCAGTCACGCTGTAACACACTCAGTCACGCTGTAACACACTCAGACACACTGTAACACACTCAGTCACGCTGTAACACACTCAGACACACTGTAACACACTCAGACACACTGACACACTGTAACACACTCAGACAGACACACTGTAACACACTCAGACAGACACACTGACACACTGTAACACACTCAGACACACACACTGACACACTGTAACACACTCAGACACACACACTGACACACTGTAACACACTCAGACAGACACACTGTAACACACACAGACACACTGTAACACACTCAGACACACTGACACACTGTAACACACTCAGTCACGCTGTAACACACTCAGACACACTGTAACACACTCAGTCACGCTGTAACACACTCAGACACACTGTAACACACTCAGACACACTGTAACACACTCAGACACACTGACACACTGTAACACACTCAGACAGACACACTGTAACACACTCAGACAGACACACTGACACACTGTAACACACTCAGACAGACACACTGTAACACACTCAGACACACTGTAACACACTCAGACAGACACACTGACACACTGTAACACACTCAGACACACACTGTAACACACTCAGACACACACTGTAACACACTCAGACACACACTGTAACACACTCAGACACACTGTAACACACTCAGACACACTGACACACTGTAACACACTCAGTCACGCTGTAACACACTGTAACACACTCAGACAGACACACTGTAACACACTCAGACACACACTGTAACACACTCAGACACACACTGTAACACACTCAGACACACACTGTAACACACTCAGACACACTGTAACACACTCAGACACACTGTAACACACTCAGACACACTGTAACACACTCAGACACACTGACACACTGTCACACACTCAGACACGCTGTAACACACTCAGACACACACTGTAACACACTCAGACACACTGTAACACACTCAGACACACAGACACACTGTAACACACTCAGACACACTGTAACACACTCAGACACACTGTAACACACTCAGACACGCTGTAACACACTCAGTCACGCTGTAACACACTCAGACACACTGTAACACACTCAGACAGACACACTGACACACTGTAACACACACTGACACACTGTAACACACTCAGACAGACACACTGTAACACACACTGACACACTGTAACACACTCAGACAGACACACTGTAACACACTCAGACACACACACTGACACACTGTAACACACTCAGACACACTGTAACACACTCAGACAGACACACTGTAACACACTCAGACACACTGTAACACACTCAGACAGACACACTGTAACACACTCAGACACGCTGTAACACACTGTAACACACTCAGACAGACACACTGTAACACACTCAGACACACTGTAACACACTCAGACACACCGTAACACACTCACTCACGCTGTAACACACTCAGACACACTGTAACACACTCAGACACACTGTAACACACTCAGACAGACACACTGACACACTGTAACACACACTGACACACTGTAACACACTCAGACAGACACACTGTAACACACACTGACACACTGTAACACACTCAGACAGACACACTGTAACACACTCAGTCACGCTGTAACACACTCAGACACACTGTAACACACTCAGACACACTGTAACACACTCAGACACACACACAGACACACTGTAACACACACAGACACACTGTAACACACTCAGACAGACACACTGTAACACACTCAGACAGACACACTCAGACACACTGTAACACACTCAGACAGACACACAGTAACACACTCAGACACACACACTGACACACTGTAACACACTCAGACACACACACTGACACACTGTAACACACTCAGACAGACACACTGTAACACACTCAGACAGACACACTGTAACACACTCAGACACACTGCAACACACTCAGACACACTGACACACTGTAACACACTCAGTCACGCTGTAACACACTGTAACACACTCAGACAGACACACTGACACACTGTAACACACTCAGACAGACACACTGTAACACACTCAGACAGACACACTGACACACTGTAACACACTCAGACAGACACACTGTAACACACACTGACACACTGTAACACACTCAGACAGACACACTGTAACACACTCAGACAGACACACTGTAACACACACTGACACACTGTAACACACTCAGTCACGCTGCAGACACACTGACACACTGTAACACACTCAGACACACTGTAACACACTCAGACAGACACACTGACACACTGTAACACACTCAGACAGACACACTGTAACACACTCAGACAGACACACAGTAACACACTCAGACACACACACTGACACACTGTAACACACTCAGACAGACACACTGTAACACACACAGACACACTGTAACACACTCAGACACACACACTGACACACTGTAACACACTCAGACACACTGTAACACACTCAGACAGACACACTGTAATACACTCAGACACACACACTGACACACTGTAACACACTCAGACAGACACACTGTAACACACACAGACACACTGTAACACACTCACACACTGTAACACACTCAGACAGACACACTGTAACACACTCAGACAGACACACTCAGACACACTGTAACACACTCAGACAGACACACTGTAACACACTCAGACACACACACTGACACACTGTAACACACTCAGACACACACACACTGACACACTGTAACACACTCAGTCACGCTGTAACACACTCCAGACACACTGTAACACACTCAGACACACTGTAACACACTCAGACACACAGTAACACACTCAGACAGACACACTGTAACACACTCAGACACACACACAGACACACAGACACACACTCACACAGACACACAGTCACACACACTGACACACTGTAACACACTCAGACACACTGTAACACACTCAGTCACGCTGTAACACACTCAGACACACTGTAACACACTCAGACACACTGTAACACACTCAGACACACTGTAACACACTCAGACACACACACTGACACACTGTAACACACTGACACACTGTAACACACTCAGACAGACACACTGTAACACACTCAGTCACGCTGTAACACACTCAGACACACTGTAACACACTCAGACACACTGTAACACACTCAGACACACTGTAACACACTCAGACACACTGTAACACACTCAGACACACTGTAACACACACTGACACACTGTAACACACTCAGACAGACACACTGTAACACACTCAGACACACACACTGACACACTGTAACACACTCAGACAGACACACTGTAACACACACTGACACACTGTAACACACTCAGACAGACACACTGTAACACACTCAGACAGACACACTCGACACACTGTAACACACTCAGACACACTGTAACACACTCAGACACACTGACACACTGTAACACACACAGTCACGCTGTAACACACTGTAACACACTCAGACAGACACACTGTAACACACTCAGTCACGCTGTAACACACTCAGACACACTGTAACACACTCAGTCACGCTGTAACACACTCAGACACACTGTAACACACTCAGACACACTGTAACACACTCAGACACACTGACACACTGTAACACACTCAGTCACGCTGTAACACACTCAGTCACGCTGTAACACACTGTAACACACTCAGACAGACACACTGTAACACACTCAGACACACTGTAACACACTCAGACACACTGAAACACTGTAACACACTCAGTCACGCTGTAACACACTCAGACACACTGTAACCACTCAGTCACGCTGTAACACACTCAGACACACTGTAACACACTCAGACACACACTGTAACACACTCAGACACACTGTAACACACTCAGACACACTGACACACTGTAACACACACAGTCACGCTGTAACACACTGTAACACACTCAGACAGACACACTGACACACTGTAACACACGCAGACACACACACTGTAACACACTCAGACAGACACACTGTAACACACTCAGTCACGCTGTAACACACTCAGACACACTGTAACACACTCAGTCACGCTGTAACACACTCAGACACACTGTAACACACTCAGACACACTGTAACACACTCAGACAGACACACTGTAACACACTCAGACAGACACACTGTAACACACTCAGACAGACACACTCAGACACACTGTAACACACTCAGACAGACACACTGACACACTGTAACACACGCAGACACACACACTGACACACTGTAACACACTCAGACAGACACACTGTAACACACACTGACACACTGTAACACACTCAGACAGACACACTGTAACACACTCAGACACACTGACACACTGTAACACACTCAGTCACGCTGTAACACACTCAGACACACTGTAACACACTCAGTCACGCTGTAACACACTCAGACACACTGTAACACACTCAGACACACTGTAACACACTCAGACACGCTGTAACACACTCAGTCACGCTGTAACACACTCAGACACACTGTAACACACTCAGACACACTGTAACACACTCAGACACACTGTAACACACTCAGACACACTGACACACTGTAACACACGCAGACACACACACTGACACACTGTAACACACTCAGACACACACACTGACACACTGTAACACACTCAGACAGACACACTGTAACACACTCAGACACACACACTGACACACTGTAACACACTCAGACACACTGTAACACACTCAGACAGACACACTGTAATACACTCAGACACACACACTGACACACTGTAACACACTCAGTCACGCTGTAACACACTCAGTCACGCTGTAACACACTCAGACACACTGTAACACACTCAGACACACAGTAACACACTCAGACACACAGTAACACACACAGACACACTGTAACACACACAGACACACAGAAACACACTCAGACACACAGACACACACTCAGACACACAGACACACAGACACACACTCAGACACACACACACTGACACACTGTAACACACTCAGACAGACACACTGTAACACACTCAGACAGACACACTGTAACACACTCAGACACACTGTAACACACTCAGACAGACACACTGACACACTGTAACACACTCAGACACACTGTAACACACTCAGACAGACACACTGTAACACACACTGACACACTGTAACACACTCAGACAGACACACTGTAACACACTCAGTCACGCTGTAACACACTCAGACACACTGTAACACACTCAGACACACACACCGACACACTGTAACACACTCAGACAGACACACTGTAACACACTCAGACACACACACTGACACACTGTAACACACTCAGACACACTGTAACACACTCAGACAGACACACTGTAACACACTCAGACAGACACACTCACACACACTGTAACACACTCAGACAGACACACTGTAACACACTCAGACACACACACTGACACACTGTAACACACTCAGACAGACACACTGTAACACACTCAGACACACTGTAACACACTCAGACAGACACACTGACACACTGTAACACACTCAGACACACTGTAACACACTCAGACACACTGTAACACACTCAGACACACTGTAACACACTCAGACACACTGTAACACACTCAGACAAACACACTGACACACTGTAACACACACTGACACACAGTAACACACTCAGACAGACACACTGTAACACACACTGACACACTGTAACACACTCAGACACACACACACTGACACACTGTAACACACTCAGACACACACACACTAACACACTCAGACAGACACACTGACACACTGTAACACACTCAGACAGACACACTGTAACACACACTAACACACTGTAACACACTCAGACAGACACACTGTAACACACTCAGACACACTGTAACACACTCAGACACACTGACACACTGTAACACACTCAGACAGACACACTGTAACACACTCAGACACACACACTGACACACTGTAACACACCCAGACACACTGTAACACACTCAGACACACTGACACACTGTAACACACTCAGTCACGCTGTAACACACTGTAACACACTCAGACAGACACACTGTAACACACTCAGACACACTGTAACACACTCAGACACACTGTAACACTCAGACACGCTGTAACACACCAGACACACTGTAACACACACAGACACACTGTAACACACACAGACACACTGTAACACACACAGACACACTGTAACACACTCAGACACACACTGTAACACACTCAGACACACACTGTAACACACTCAGACACACTGTAACACACTCACACACACTGACACACTGTAACACACTCAGTCACGCTGTAACACACTGTAACACACTCAGACAGACACACTGTAACACACTCAGACACACTGTAACACACTCAGACACGCTGTAACACACTCAGACACACTGTAACACACTCACACACACTGTAACACACTCAGACACACTGTACACACTGTAACACACTCAGTCACGCTGTAACACACTCAGTCACGCTGTAACACACTCAGACACACTGTAACACACGCAGTCACGCTGTAACACACTCAGACACACTGTAACACACTCAGACACACTGTAACACACTCAGACACACTGACACACTGTAACACACACTGACACACTGTAACACACTCAGACAGACACACTGTAACACACACTGACACACTGTAACACACTCAGACACACACACTGACACACTGTAACACACTCAGACAGACACACTGTAACACACTCAGACACACTGTAACACACTCAGACAGACACACTGTAACACACTCAGACAGACACACTGTAACACACACTGACACACTGTAACACACTCAGACAGACACACTAACACACACAGACACACACTGTAACACACTCAGACACACTGTCACACACTCACACACACTGACACACTGTAACACACTCAGTCACGCTGTAACACACTGTAACACACTCAGACAGACACACTGTAACACACTCAGACACACTGTAACACACTCAGACACACTGTAACACTCAGACACGCTGTAACACACTCAGTCACGCTGTAACACACTCAGACACACTGTAACACACTCAGACACACTGTAACACACTCAGACACACTGCAACACACTCAGACACACACACTGACACACTGTAACACACTCAGACAGACACACTGTAACACACTCAGACACACTGTAACACACTCAGACACACTGACACACTGTAACACACTCAGACAGACACACTGTAACACACTCAGACACACACACTGACACACTGTAACACACTCAGACACACTGTAACACACTCAGACACACACTGTAACACACTCAGACACACACTGTAACACACACAGACACACTGTAACACACTCAGACACACTGACACACTGTAACACACTCAGTCACGCTGTAACACACTCAGTCACGCTGTAACACACTCAGACACACTGTAACACACTCAGTCACGCTGTAACACACTCAGACACACTGTAACACACTCAGACACACACTGTAACACACTCAGACACACACTGTAACACACTCAGACACACTGTAACACACTCAGACACACTGACACACTGTAACACACTCAGACACGCTGTAACACACTCAGTCACGCTGTAACACACTCAGACACACTGTAACACACTCAGACACACTGTAACACACTCAGACACACTGACACACTGTAACACACTCAGTCACGCTGTAACACACTCAGTCACGCTGTAACACACTCAGACACACTGTAACACACTCAGTCACGCTGTAACACACTCAGACACACTGTAACACACTCAGACACACACACTGACACACTGTAACACACTCAGACAGACACACTGACACACTGTAACACACTCAGACAGACACACTGTAACACACTCAGACAGACACACTGACACACTGTAACACACTCAGACAGACACACTGTAACACACTCAGACAGACACACTGTAACACACACTGACACACTGTAACACACTCAGACAGACACACTCAGACACACACACTGACACACTGTAACACACTCAGACACACACACTGACACACTGTAACACACTCAGACAGACACACTGTAACACACTCAGACACACTGTAACACACTCAGACAGACACACTGACACACTGTAACACACTCAGACAGACACACTGTAACACACTCAGACAGACACACTGACACACTGTAACACACTCAGACAGACACACTGTAACACACTCAGACACACTGTAACACACTCAGTCACGCTGTAACACACTCAGTCACGCTGTAACACACTCAGACACACTGTAACACACTCAGTCACGCTGTAACACACTCAGACACACTGTAACACACTCAGACACACTGTAACACACTCAGACACACTGTAACACACTCAGTCACGCTGTAACACACTCAGACACACTGTAACACACTCAGACAGACACACTGTAACACACTCAGACACACACACTGACACACTGTAACACACTCAGACACACACACACTGACACACTGTAACACACTCAGACAGACACACTGTAACACACTCAGACAGACACACTGACACACTGTAACACACTCAGACACACTGTAACACACTCAGACACGCTGTAACACACTCACACACGCTGTAACACACTCAGACACACTGACACGCTGTAACACACTCAGTCACGCTGTAACACACTCAGACACACTGTAACACACTCAGACACACAGAAACACAGACAGACACACTGTAACACACTCAGACACACTGTAACACACTCAGACACGCTGTAACACACTCAGTCACGCTGTAACACACTCAGACACACTGTAACACACTCAGACACACTGTAACACACTCAGACACACTGACACACTGTAACACACTCAGTCACGCTGTAACACACTCAGACACACTGTAACACACTCAGTCACGCTGTAACACACTCAGACACACTGTAACACACTCAGACACGCTGTAACACACTCAGTCACGCTGTAACACACTCAGACACACTGTAACACACTCAGACACACTGTAACACACTCAGACACACTGACACACTGTAACACACTCAGACAGACACACTGTAACACACTCAGACACACACACTGACACACTGTAACACACTCAGACACACTGTCACACACTCAGTCACGCTGTAACACACACAGACACACTGTCACACACACAGACACACTGTAACACACTCAGACACACTGTAACACACTCAGACAGACACACTGTAACACACTCAGACAGACACACTGTAACACACTCAGACAGACACACTGTAACACACTCAGACAGACACACTGTAACACACTCAGACAGACATGGACACAGTTTTTTCTAACACCTGAAGAAGCAGGGGGAGGAGCTTTGAGTAGTCAGCTGATATTTTTAAAATCAGACTTTCTTTGGTTCTGGATGAAAAACAATGTTCTCACTTTCTGCTTTGAGTTTTTTGGTCACCTGCGGTTTCACATTGATGCGAGAGGTCACTCTTAGGTCGCTGAGCCCCTCCCTCAACTTCCTCCTCAAACCCAGTCTTTATGTCCCATGTTTCTACTCTGTTAGGCTTTTAAATTTCCATGATTCACTTTGGTTTATTTTAGTCTTCCTCATGTGCTCTTCCTCATCTTCATTCTGTTTCTGAAGACATCTGCAGACACACTTCTCATTCAGACTTTGTCCTGCTGATGCATTCAGTAAAATCTAAAAGTACATCAAACAATTTTCTTTTAGTGTGTGTCAGAGAAATCAGCTGAATCTCCAGAGTCTGAACAGTCTCCTACATCTAAAGTCCATCAAATTATAAAGTCATTTCAAGTCAAACTGTCGAAGGAGCGGAAGTGAACCCTGTCTGTTTGATTTATCAGATGGAAACGGGTTCGAATGTTTCACAGTTTGAATGAAAATGGGCTGGATGATGATCTCCAGGCAGCTGAGGGAAACCCATCATGACTCCAGCAGCTTCTCTGCTTGTGGGTTTGGAGGTTTTCCTTTAGAAATAACACCACTCTGTCAGTTGTCTCAGACTGGGACCTGATTGGATACTTTCAGTAAACATGTAAACAACAACACATTTATTCTGTAGTTTAACATGTGGATCTGAAATGAGACCTTTGCTCTCATCTTCATCAGGGCTATCAGAACACTTTGGTTCTAGAGACACATTTCTGTACTTGGTATCCTTTATGAAAAGGCCCCACGTCTCTCAGGATCTTTGGAGTGGAAACTACCTGCTAAATCTGAGTTAGTCTGTTGAACCAGGTGTGATACATCTGCATTTTTACACTTTAGCAATATTCTAGGAAACTTTCCAACCTGGAATTTATAGGTTGGTTCTGAACAGAGGTTTTACATTTTAGCTTAATATTAAGAAAAATGACAAGGTCTTGCTTGAACACTTGAACCTATCTTTATTCCTCTGTACTTTTATTCCCCCGACTGCCACAAGGTGCATTTCTGTTCTTGACAATAAAGTTCTAGAAACTGAATGGAAATGTTCTGCCTAGAGACACAGTGAAAGTGTGTGAAGGACAAACAAGAAGCTTCAGTAACCCCAACCGAAGCTGCACTGCATCATGTGGTGGGGTGAAGTATGACAGTTTACTGCAGGGGTGTCAAACTCTGGGGTCCTCATTTATCAATCGTTAGTAGAAACTGTACCATATTTTATCCTGTAAATGAAATTTAGAACATACGAACGTTCAAAAGTCTGATTTATCGAATATGCGGTGGCCACTTGTACACACATCATGTGTTGATAAATCCCACCTGTGTGTACTCAGGTCCTCGTCACAGTCATTTACATACAGAAACGCCCTCAATTAGTCATATTTGGTAACAACACTTCCTTTAAAGCCCATACAGGAAATCCCTAAAATAATGGTCAAGAGATCAAAATAAACAATAAATAAAGAACTTTCTGTGACAGCGAGGTCAAGGTACTGGTTGCAGAAGTGGAACAGAACCAGCTGTTTGGTTCTCTCAGCTGGGAGAGTTGTGGTTAATGTGCTTGGAACAGATGAGAGATTCCCCTCAGAAATAAAAAATGGTTTGATATAAAAATACACACAAAAACCCATATAGCAGAACACAGAAGGTTCAGAACTACGGGAGATGGACAGAACACCACAGAGCTGTCCACATTGGACAGACGTGTTACCATTATAATTGAAGCTGTTACTCTGACTGGTGTTACTGTACACAGTGAAAACATCTTCACCAACAGAACACGCAGGACCATCCAGTGTCCTCAATGAAGACAAGTCAAACTTTTTATTATTATTATTTAAAGCAAAACACGTCCTTCTTAACCAGATAAAACAAGGAGCCGCTTTTTATTTTATAATTAATACTCTTTATATATAAATAAAGGAAACAATTAGGTGCTTGGAGACAGGTAAATAATAGACCTATACATCTTATTTCAACACGGAAGCTCATCCTGTCACACTGGAGGATCAGATGGGTCAATCAGCTGGTGGAAGAGTCCTTGGTACGTAAAGAGGATGTGATAAAGGCTCTTATGGAAAAGAAGGAACAGTTGCTGCTCTTCTTCACACATAATGAATGAATAACCTAGTTATGATATGAAACTGATTATTTAATTAATGTGCTGTTTATTTGCAAAGTTCTACCTGCAGGAGCCGCGTGCGCTCACCCAGCATCTGCGGGATCACAGAAGACGCGCTCCCTCCCTCCGGGGGGCAGGTTCTACCAAATCCTCCAATAATACAAGATCAGCCATCCTACGATCTCTAATACTTCTATCTTTATAACTTTGAACACTAATCATGTGACAAAGCTGTTTATTAACTTGCATAATTACTAATTGGTTCAGAGATAATTTGTGGATGAGGAACACGCGTGGGTGACTGAGAGCCTGAGAGTGTTACATTACTTATATTTAGGAACATTTCTACGCATAAGTACAAATTGATAAATACCACACAATGCATAGAATTGCCCTGGCCTCAAGGGCTGCTATCCTGAAGGTCTTAGATGTTTCCTTGATTCAGAGCAATGGGTTGTTAACAAGCTTCTGCAGGATGTTCTGACATGCTGAGGACCGGAATCAGGTCTGTTAAAGAAGGGAAACATCTAAAACATGCAGGGTAGTGGCCCTTGAGGCCTGGAGTTGGACAACCTTGGTTTACTGCATGTAAGAGAGTCTCTGCAAGACAAACCTAGACTGCAGACATCTGGAGGATTTCCAGAAAGAGGGATAGATAGATGACCAGTCTGGAATTGTAGTGGAGATTGATGAAGTCATGTCATCAGATATCCAGAGAAGAATGCAGTGGACCTGGATGGAGGAGTCCAGGTCCTGGATGAAGGGCAGATCAGTACCAGTGATTCTCTCTGCAGTCTGTTTCTGTCTAGTTTGGTTGCAGAACCAAACCAGACCGTGATGGACTGGTAGAGACTCAGTAATGGCTCTGTAGAAGTTCACCAGCAGCTCCTGTAGCTGGTTGAACTTCTTGAGCTGCTCCAGGAAGTTCAACCACTGCTGGACCTTTTTAATGACCATGTGTATGGCCTCTTTTCCACTGGCATCTACCCCGCCCTGTTCCGCAGGATTCTTTTTGACAGTACTCCCACTATCCATTTTCGGGGCTCAGCCACGGTTTTTTCCTACCACCTCTGGAGGTAGTACGAGTTGGACTGAGTCTGGTCGCGGCATCCGTTGTGCTGTGATTGGCTAGTTATAGTTGATGATGCTAGTACCCCCACCCCATCACTGCTGCCTCCTGATTGGATGGCTGCCTACCTCCCACTAGAAACGCTTTGAATACATCCTGGGTGTTTTTCTGAAACCGATCCAGGGAAGATTCCTGCTGTGCTGCTGGGTTATCTGTGTCGAACTACTTTCTGCATCACTGACTTTTCATGCTGCTTGCAAATCGAAACCATAATAATAATAATAATTAAACTTTATTCATCTCACAATGGAGAAATTCACTTCTGCATTTGAGCCATCCCGAGGGAGCAGAGGGTTGCCTGTGTCATGGTGCCTGGGAGGCAGTTTAGTTCAGCATCTTGCCCAAAGATGCATCGACACATGGTCGGGGATCAAACCTCCAACCTCTCGATCCGAGGACAACCTCCTTCCCCTTTCTACCACGGCCGGACACATCCCTGGGGGGGGGGCAGGACACATCCCTGGGAGGTGCCAGTGCTGATGGTGCTGGATGTTATTTTCTCTAGCCTCACCTGCTGCTTCCTGTCTGTCAGGAAGTGTGTGATCCCCTGACAGGTGGAGGCTGGGACAGTTTGGACTGGAGGACTTCTGGGAGGATGGTGTTAAATGCTGAGCTGAAGTCCATGAACAGCATCCTGGAGTTCGTCCCTGCATTGTGGAGCTGTTTACATTTCAAATTGAACATTTTTTTACTCAAAATGCTCCTCTGAACCTCTCAGGCAGACTATAACACACACACTTACACACTGAGTATACTAGGACTTGGTTTAGACCTCAGCTCAGACCTGATCCTGATTGTTCAAAGAGCTGCTGTTGAGACGGACGGTTGATGTGAGACACACTGGCAACCCACCAGCACTGTTTTTGTTGTTGTGTGTGTGTTGAGTGGGGGATGGGTGTGCGTTGGCTTGATGTAGACATGATATTTAGGTCAGTGTGTGTGTTTCCACGACACTCTGACCTACACTTTATATCCCTGGTTATCAGTTACTGATTTTAGCTAGTTGTTGATTTGTAATAATATCAACAACTGCTATATTATGCAGCCGTCTCAGCCTCCTCGTGTAGTCCTCTGTCTCTTTATCTGTTCATCCTGAACCCATTGCTGCAGAATACAACCCATTGCTGCAGAATACTGATCTGGTACATTCACCAAACACAAAAGATCCCAAAACTACCAGAATCTAATGCTAGTCCATGTTTGTTTATGTTTCACTCTCCTGTGGCAGCACCGGGAAGTGGAGTAATAACAATAAAAAAGTAATGCAGTACTATCAGGTGTGAATACAGTCCAAGTCTACTAACTTCACTAGTGATGTTCTTCACCCTGAATGTGACCTAGAGCTTCACTAGTGACGTTCTTCACCCTGAATGTGACCTAGAGCTTCACTAGTGACGTTCTTCACCCTGAAAGTGACCTAGAGCTTCACTAGTGACGTTCTTCACCCTGAATGTGAACTAGAGCTTCACTAGTGACGTTCTTCACCCTGAATGTGACCTAGAGCTTCGCTAGTGAGGTTCTTCACCCTGAATGTGAACTAGAGCTTCACTAATGACGTTCTTCACCCTGAATGTGACCTAGAGCTTCACTAGTGACGTTCTTCACCCTGAATGTGAACTAGAGCTTCACTAGTGACGTTCTTCACCCTGAATGTGAACTAGAGCTTCACTAGTGACGTTCTTCACCCTGAATGTGACCTAGAGCTTCACTAGTGACGTTCTTCACGCTGACTGTG
>SSNP01000057.1:983144-1025024 GCA_006937955.1 Pachypanchax playfairii | reverse complement strand
CTAGAGCTTCACTAATGACGTTCTTCACCCTGAATGTGAACTAGAGCTTCACTAGTGACGTTCTTCACCCTGAATGTGACCTAGAGCTTCACTAATGACGTTCTTCACCCTGAATGTGACCTAGAGCTTCACTAATGACGTTCTTCACCCTGAATGTGAACTAGAGCTTCACTAGTGACGTTCTTCACCCTGAATGTGACCTAGAGCTTCACTAATGATGTTCTTCACCCTGAATGTGAACTAGAGCTTCACTAGTGACGTTCTTCACCCTGAAAGTGACCTAGAGCTTCACTAATGATGTTCTTCACCCTGAATGTGACCTAGAGCTTCACTAGTGACGTTCTTCACCCTGAATGTGACCTAGAGCTTCACTAGTGACGTTCTTCACCCTGAATGTGACCTAGAGCTTCACTAGTGACGTTCTTCACCCTGAATGTGAACTAGAGCTTCACTAGTGACGTTCTTCACCCTGAATGTGAACTAGAGCTTCACTAGGGATGTTCCTCACCCTGAATGTGACCTAGAGCTTCACTAGTGACGTTCTTCACCCTGAAAGTGACCTAGAGCTTCACTAGTGATGTTCTTTACACTAAATGTAACCTAGAGTTTCACTAGTGATGTTCTTCACCCTGAATGTGACCTAGAGCTTCACTCCTCTCTCCACCCTGCAACCCAATTAAACACTCCACCTTCTCATCCAGTCACAATGCATTCTCTCAGTTTTGGTCGCCTGCCGCTCTCTTCCTGTTTCATTTCCTTTTTTCCATAAGACACACTTGGTAACACAACAGCAGAACATTCATGCCCCAGACGTTGATCAGAAAAGTGGGATTGCTCTTTTTTTTTTTTCTCCACAGAAAGACCCTAAAGTCCATCCAGTCTGTTAGATTGTTGTGGTTCATCATGTGTCACTTCTGAGTCAGATCTCGTCTTGTGCTTATTGACATTCAGGGCATATTGATCTGAGAAGCTACAGTTTTATGAAACTGTCATCAGAACTCAGTAAGACTAATAAAGCTTAAGCTCCACCTCCAACAGAGCTCTGACTCTATATCTGTGTTGTTACCTGTCCGACAGGTTTAAACCAAGCGAAAGAAGGAAGCGCGATAAACACACGGCTAACATGATCAATGTAAACACACACAGGCTCACTGTGGTAAAGAGATTATCACCTTTGTTTTTTACTTTTGGACTCTGTTGACTGTTTAATAGATAGTCATCAGTTCCTATTTTTAACCCTAAAGCTGAAACGAATCCCAAGTTTCGAGCTGAGATGTCAAAACTTTGCGAAACCATTTTTATATATCAGTGAATTAACTATAAATCTACCAACTGGTGTAGAAATGTCAACTAAAAAGAGATATTTAAACAAAACGGGGATAAAAAAGGAATCAGCTAAATTTAAAAGCAAGGGTAAAAAAGTGAGTTTTTACGAGGGACTTGAAGCTGTGGAGACTGTTTGCAGACCGAAACCTGTAACAGTAGACTATTCTATAATTTAAGGGCAGACACAGAAAACACTCTGTCACCTCTGGACTTCAACCTGGATGGTGGAACTGACAGGAGATGTTGTGAAGAGGATCTCAAAGTTCTTATGGGGGTGTTAGATTTTAGGAGTTCTGTAAGGTACTAAGGAGCCAAAGCCTTTAGTGGATTTATGTCCTGATAGATCCAGATCCAGTTTTTAGAATGATAGATCCAGATCCAGTTTTTTTAGACTTGTAGAATTCAGTCGGGACCTCCTGGCCTTTAGCAGCTGAACATCTCTGAGATCTGCTGGAGGAAACAGGAAGCAGCTGCATTAACATCCCGACTGGGACTGAGGGAAGGGGGTCACACCTCGATACAGACCCCCGTCTGTACAAACCCTGATACAGTCCTGCTCTGTGTCCCCTTCAGCCAGTCAGGATGCTCTGAGTGATGTCTGTAACCATGTATCCTAGCAACAGAAACAGCTGGTTCTTCATCACTGGTTTATTGTGCAGCATTTTAACAAGCAAATTCTGGTTTGAGTTCTGTCATCGTGCTTCTGTTGATTCAACTGCAGCTTTCTCAGGTTGGATCCTTTTTTCTGTGATTTAGTGTGTCTGGCATAACCCACTGGGGGGGGGGGGGGGGGGGGGGGGGGGTACCAGATGGGTCAAAAACAGCATCTATTCTAAGCCAGGGACCGTAACAGCACTTTCTGAGTGACACCAGATCCAGTTATGAGAAGAAGCTGCATTTAGTTCTGTATTTCAAAATAAAAGTCTCTTTATATTCAGTTGTTCTTTTCTACAGTTGATGTGTACCTGGTTTATTTAGATCGACTCAAGTCTATTTCTTTTTTTCAGTTAATTCTGCAACTCTGAGACCTCAGAGAGAAGTAGGTCAGTGGGTTAGATCCTCTCAGAACCTTCAGCTGGTTTAAATTATTCATCACCACCAATCTGCAACTGCCTCAAGGCAAGAAATGAATAGCTAAAAGCTGCAGGATGCCAACAGTCCGAGTTAAACCACAGATTGCAGTCTTGATTTAACCCAGTTTAAAACTCATGATTTGGTCCTGATTCAAATCCTGATCCTGTCCTTTTAAATCCCCTAATCCAGTTCTGTTTAATTTCAGGATCGGTTCATGCTGCTCTGATCGGTTCATGATGCTCTGATCTGTTCATGATGCTCTTATCGGTTCATGATGCTCTGATCGGTTCATGATGCTCTGATCGGTTCATGCTGCTCTGATCGGTTCATGCTGCTCTCATCGGTTCATGCTGCTCTGATCGTTTCATGCTGCTCTGATCGGTTCATGCTGCTCGAATCGGTTCATGATGCTCTGATCGGTTCATGCTGCTCTGATCGGTTCATGATGCTCAGATCGGTTCATGCTGCTCTGATCGGTTCATGATGCTCAGATCGGTTCATGCTGCTCTGATCGGTTCATGATGCTCAGATCGGTTCATGATGCTCAGATCTACTTGGATTGATTCGTGCTACTCGGTTCGTTTCATGTTGCTCGTCAGATGAACAGATTCTTACACACTTTACACTATATGTGATGACAGGTATTGGTCTGCTTGAAGGGGCGTGGTGTTTGGGAGGTAGTCGGGGTCCTGGTCTGGTCAGGTGAAAGTTTAGGGCATTGGTTTGAGAATATATTTTATCCTCTTCCTCTCCTGCCTTCATCTTCAGCTCTCATGATAGAATCAGATCTGCTGTCTGATTACTGCAGTCATCCTTATGGAGGATGTTGTTGCTAGGTGACTAGCTGTCATGGAAGAGTAGATGATGCTGATCATGTTGATTGACAGCTAAAATATGTTTGTTCCAGACTGAACCTGAAGGCATCACGTGTTCATCCTGAGTAACAGAGTTTTGGTTCTGTTTCAGATGCTTTTGTGAACAGTCAGGAGTGGACCCTGAGTCGAACCGTACCAGAACTCAAAGTGGTAAGTAGAAACACTATTCAGTCCAAAGGTTGAATTGCTACAGTTGATGCTAAAATCTGGTCCTGTTTAACCCCCCTGATCCGGTCCTGTTTGAACCTCCTGATCCGGTCCTGTTTGAACCCCCTAATCCGGTCCTGTTTGAACCCCCTGATCCGGTCCTGTTTAACCCTCCTGATCCGGTCCTGTTTGAACCCCCTGATCCGGTCCTGTTTAACCCCCCTGATCCGGTCTTGTTTAACCCTCCTGATCCGGTCCTGTTTAACCCCCCTGATCCGGTCCTGTTTAACCCTCCTGATCCGGTCCTGTTTGAACCCCCTAATCCGGTCCTGTTTGAACCCCCTGATCCGGTCCTGTTTAAACCTCCTGATCCGGTCCTGTTTGAACCCCCTGATCGGGTCCTGTTTAACCCTCCTGATCCGGTCTTGTTTAACCCTCCTGATCCGGTCCTGTTTAACCCCCCTGATCCGGTCCTGTTTAACCCTCCCCTTATCCGGTCCTGTTTGAACCCCCTGATCCGGTCCTGTTTAACCCCCCTGATCCGGTCCTGTTTAACCTCCCCTTATCTGGTCCTGTTTAAACCTCTTGATCCGGTCCTGTTTAACCCCCCTGATCCGGTCTTGTTTAACCCCCCTTATCTGGTCCTGTTTAAACCCCCTGATCCGGTCTTGTTTAACCCCCCTGATCCGGTCCTGTTTAACCACTTGATCCAGTCCTGTTTAACCCTCCTGATCCGGTCCTGTTTAACCCCCCTGATCCGGTCCCGTTCCAGTCCTGTTTAGACCTCCTGATCCGGTCNTTGATCCGGTCCTGTTTAACCCCCTGATCCGGTCCTGTTTAAACCCCCTGATCCGTTCCTGTTTAACCCTCCTGATCCGGTCCTGTTTGAACCCCCTAATCCGGTCCTGTTTGAACCCCCTGATCGGGTCCTGTTTAACCCTCCTGATCCGGTCTTGTTTAACCCTCCTGATCCGGTCCTGTTTAACCCCCCTGATCCGGTCCTGTTTAACCCTCCCCTTATCCGGTCCTGTTTGACCCCCCTGATCCGGTCCTGTTTAACCTCCCCTTATCTGGTCCTGTTTAAACCTCTTGATCCGGTCCTGTTTAACCCCCCTGATCCGGTCTTGTTTAACCCCCCTTATCTGGTCCTGTTTAAACCCCCTGATCCGGTCTTGTTTAACCCCCCTTATCTGGTCCTGTTTAAACCCCCTGATCCGGTCTTGTTTAACCACTTGATCCAGTCCTGTTTAACCCTCCTGATCCGGTCCTGTTTAACCCCCCTGATCCGGTCCCGTTCCAGTTCTGTTTAGACCTCCTGATCCGGTCCTGTTTAACCCCCCTGATCCGGTCCCGTTCCAGTCCTGTTTAGACCTCCTGATCCGGTCCTGTTTAACCCCCCTGATCCGGTCCCGTTCCAGTCCTGTTTAGACCTCCTGATCCGGTCTATCTGCTGATGTTCTGTTGATCCAGTTTAAAACCTGTTAAAGACCACATACATACTGTCCTCTTCACCTTGACTTGTTTTTTTAATTGTGTAAAATAACAGATTTCTTTGATTCTCACCAGGGCATTGTGGGTAATCTAGCAAGTGGCAAGTCTGCGCTGGTTCACCGGTACCTGACAGGGACGTACGTCCAGGAAGAGTCACCTGAGGGTGAGAACTGTGTGTCTGAACTGTTGAACTCAGCCAAAACAAAGTTAATAATGACTTTAAACAGCAGCTTGGATCAGTTCTACTTTAGTGGTTTTCCTGATGTTTGAGGTCCATCCTGATGGTTTTGGTTCTGGATCATACTTGACTCAGAAGAGCAGAAAGGGTTTGGCGTCCTGCCCGATGCTCAGTGAAGCTAATATTTGACTTTTTATTTGACCTGAGACTGTGTAGGTTATCATGCAACATAAAGGTATTTGTTCAGAGCTCGAGACTCAGACCTGCAGCTTTTTGACCCTGTTTGTGTGATGTGTGGGCTCGCTCGGGATTTTCTCTGTGCCAGTTAGAATGTTTGTTTTAAATTGTAATTAGCATGTAGATCAAAGGTCTGGTCGTAGCTGATTGGTCCTTGAGAGTTTTCTCGCTGCAGCAGTTGAATACTGATCATGACACATCCGCCAGAGGCAACTCGAAAAACTGTTGGGATCAACTCACATTCCTCAGGTCTAAAAATACACCCTGCCCGGATTCCCATGGACACTGATTGGTTGTTGGTGGTGTATGAGCAGCACCATGAAACCACAGACCAGAACTTTGGTGAAGCTGCAGGAGGAAGAGGATCTGCAGTTTCTCCTTCTGTATGGTGTGTTTAAGGACTGTCAGACAAATGAACGACACTGTAAAATGTCAGAAAGAAGCAGGAACATGTTTGATGGGAATCATTAAGAGTTCTGCTTGAAGAATCACCCTCTGACTCAGGATTGGGTCAGAACTTCATGAGGTTTTGTTGGTTGAGAGGCCCAGTGGAAACGCCCACACAGAAACTAAACAGAATTTGATTGTTCTGGATGAAGGTAATAAAAGGCTCCAAAACAGTTTCAAGAGACAAAAAATAGGTCCAGATGTCTTTTGTTGAAAACTGTTTGGACTGATGGGTCCTGGACCACAGAGGGTCTACACCAGGCATCTCCAACCCTGGTCCTCGAGAGCTACTGTCCAGAAGGTTTTAGATGTGTCCCTGCTCCAACACAGCTGAATCAATTAACTGAATTACCTCTTCAGCAAGTCATCAAGTTTAGCAAAGGCCTGCTAATGAGTCATTCATTTGATTCAGCTGTGTTGGAGCAGGGACATCTAAAACCTTCTGGACAGTAGCTCTCGAGGATCAGGGTTGGAGATGCCTGGTACACAGACTTGATGTTCTAGAAGGGCTGTGAGGTCCCACTTACAGACTGATTTGCTGACTGGTTGATTGACAGGCAGGTGGGTGGATGAACAGTCTGTTTGCTTGCTGGAGAAGGTCTTCTCTACATGTAACTACAGGCAGGTGTATCCCACCTGTGCTCAAACTGAGGTGACCTGGATCCCTCCTCCAGATGATCACCTGCATGCGAGCTGGATGCCAGCATCCATCATGAAGAGAGGTGCAAGTCATATGTGTTCCACTGATCTGAGGTCATTCAGGACCTCAACAAAGGCTTGTCCAGGATTTAAAAAGAAGTCAGGCAAGTGAATCTTAATAAAATAAAATCATGTATGAAGTGAAAGTATTCAGTCAAATGCAGAAGCAAATGAAAAAGACTCTGGAGGTCACTGCAGCTTGTCTGTTCTTATAGTTATAATAATATTTATAGATGTCACCAAAAGAAACATCAGCTGATCCCCATGATACAGATTCACTTTTACACTGTTAGGGTTACACACACATACACACACACACACACACACACACACACACACACCGACACACACAAGTCTGTGATTTCAAGACGTCATTGCAGTATTGCAGTGCCGTTGCTGTACCACAGCTAGATGTTTTTGACAACCTTCTCTGTCCCCGTTCTGAACAGGATGTAAGCTGGAGCCAGCAGGAAGGTGTAGTTACCAGAAGAGCCCAGAGGGTGAAGGGCGATGCAGCTGTATGCACCAGAAACCAAATCTTAGCATGTATTCAGTGTCTACCGCAGGCGGGTGGTGCAGGTGATGTCCTGCTACAGTGTCTACCGCAGGCGGGTGGTGCAGGTGATGTCCTGCTACAGTGTCTACCGCAGGCGGGTGGTGCAGGTGATGTCCTGCTTCAGTGTCTACCGCAGGCGGGTGGTGCAGGTGATGTCCTGCTTCAGTGTCTACCGCAGGCGGGTGGTGCAGGTGATGTCCTGCTACAGTGTCTACAGCAGGCGGGTGGTGCAGGTGATGTCCTGCTACAGTGTCTACCGCAGGCGGGTGGTGCAGGTGATGTCCTGCTACAGTGTCTACCGCAGGCGGGTGGTGCAGGTGATGTCCTGCTTCAGTGTCTACCGCAGGCGGGTGGTGCAGGTGATGTCCTGCTTCAGTGTCTACCGCAGGCGGGTGGTGCAGGTGATGTCCTGCTACAGTGTCTACCGCAGGCGGGTGGTGCAGATGATGTCCTGCTTCAGTGTCTACCGCAGGCGGGTGGTGCAGGTGATGTCCTGCTTCAGTGTCTACAGCAGGCGGGTGGTGCAGGTGATGTCCTGCTTCAGTGTCTACAGCAGGCGGGTGGTGCAGGTGATGTCCTGCTACAGTGTCTACAGCAGGCGGGTGGTGCAGGTGATGTCCTGCTTCAGTGTCTACCGCAGGCGGGTGGTGCAGGTGATGTCCTGCTTCAGTGTCTACAGCAGGCGGGTGGTGCAGGTGATGTCCTGCTACAGTGTCTACCGCAGGCGGGTGGTGCAGGTGATGTCCTGCTTCAGTGTCTACAGCAGGCGGGTGGTGCAGGTGATGTCCTGCTTCAGTGTCTACCGCAGGCGGGTGGTGCAGGTGATGTCCTCCTTCAGTGTCTACCGCAGGCGGGTGGTGCAGGTGATGTCCTGCTTCAGTGTCTACCGCAGGCGGGTGGTGCAGGTGATGTCCTGCTACAGTGTCTACCGCAGGCGGGTGGTGCAGGTGATGTCCTGCTTCAGTGTCTACAGCAGGCGGGTGGTGCAGGTGATGTCCTGCTACAGTGTCTACAGCAGGCGGGTGGTGCAGGTGATGTCCTGCTTCAGTGTCTACCGCAGGCGGGTGGTGCAGGTGATGTCCTGCTACTATCCTTTAAGGTTCCTGTTAGGAAAGCAGTGGTTGAAGCTTCCCAGGATGAATGTGGAAGAGTCATGGGAGATGGATTTCTAAATGCATTTTAATGTCTACTGTTGGACCTGCTCTGAGGTGGAAGGAAACCCACATTAAAAGAGCTGAATGAAGGTAGAAAGGGCAGAGGGGGACTGCTGGTGAGCTGCGTGTCACGGTTGAGCTGTCACCATGGAGCTCCTTTATCTTTATACTTTCTGTTCACCTGTCTAAGTGGATGTTGCTGCGGCCTTCAGAACTTTGGCTTTTATCTTGTTCTGCTTTGTGTTTTCTCTCTTCCTGCTTTCTGGGCTGCTCTTGTCACATAGCTGACGTGGATGCAGGTAAAACCAGCTGCCTCTCTCCATTCCATCCCTTCATCCTTCCATTCATTCATCCACTAATAGTCATACAGAGACCAGCTCAGGTTCAGCTCTGCAGCTCTTGTTGGAGTCATAATCCCTCTGGACTGTGGTTGTTAATCTAGCTGAAGTCCTTGTGTGTTTAAAACCTGGACATTATTCACAGACTGCTCGGTATCTTCTGTGAAACATTCTACATTTTAAGACTAGTAAAGTTTTTATATGAAAGGACATCAAACTATGGAGTGAAGAGACTTCACAAGCTTCTGTGGAACAGCGATCATTGCATAAAATCTTTGAACACACCTTTCAAGTCAGATGACTCCCACAGCTCTTCACTCTACAGTTTGTCATTCACAATCACATGTTTGGAGATAAACTACACACATGTTGTAGCTACAGCTGTCCTGACAGAGGTAAGGCTGCCAGACACCACCGGACCCTCCGACCACCACCAAACAAGCACCGGACCCTCCGACCACCACCAAACAGGCACCGGACCCTCCGACCATCACCAAACAGGCACCGGACCCTCCGACCACCAAACAGCCACCGGACCCTCCGACCACCACCAAACAGGCACCGGACCCTCCGACCACCACCAAACAAGCACCGGACCCTCCGACCACCACCAAACAGCACCGGACCCTCCGACCACCACCAAACAGGCACCGGACCCTCCGACCACCACCAAACAGTCACCGGACCCTCTGACCACCACCAAACAGCCGCCGGACCCTCCGACCACCACCAAACAACCACCGGACCCTCTGTCCACCACCAAACAGCCACCGCACCCTCCGACCTCCACCAAACAGCCACCGGACCCTCCGACCACCACCAAACAGCCGCCGGACCCTCCGACCACCACCAAACAGCCGCCGGACCCTCCGACCACCACCAAACAGGCACCGGACCCTCCGACCACCACCAAACAGCCGCCGGACCCTCCGACCACCACCAAACAGCCGCCGGACCCTCCGACCACCACCAAACAGCCGCCGGACCCTCCGACCACCACCAAACAGCCACCGGACCCTTTATCCATCAAACAGGCAGTGCTCAAAGACTCAGGCGATCTTTTCCAGACGGTGCAGGATTCGAACCGGTGATTCTCTGGTTAAGCGACAACCTCCTTAGCCACAGCTGCTTCGTACTAAACGAGAGTGAACCTTCACTGTTTTTGATTCCACCAACAGCTGAAGCTGCTGAACGCCACCAAATATTTAGCTCCACCCCCTCATGGCTTTATTTATTTTACTTTCACCCTCTTCATCCTCATCCTCTATCATTTATCACTATACACACTGAAGATAGATGTCTGATTCTGATCCTGAGTTTACTGTAGATCCCTATCCAGATTAATGTCTTAATTCTAGTTCTGATCCTGAGTTTACTGTAGATCCCTATCCAGATTAATGTCTTAATTCTAGTTCTGATCCTGAGTTTAATGTAGATCCCTATCCAGATTAATGTCTTAATTCTAGTTCTGATCCTTAGCTTAATGTAGATCCCTATCCAGATTAATCTCTTAATTCTAGTTCTGATCCTGAGTTTACTGTAGATCCCTATCCAGATTAATGTCTTAATTCTAGTTCTGATCCTGAGTTTAATGTAGATCCCTATCCAGATTAATGTCTTAATTCTAGTTCTGATCCTTAGCTTAATGTAGATCCCTATCCAGATTAATCTCTTAATTCTAGTTCTGATCCTGAGCTTAATGTAGATCCCTATCCAGATTAATGTCTTAATTCTAGTTCTGATCCTTAGCTTAATGTAGATCCCTATCCAGATTAATCTCTTAATTCTAGTTCTGATCCTGAACTTAATGTAGATCCCTATCCAGATTAATGTCTTAATTCTAGTTCTGATCCTGAGTTTAATGTAGATCCCAATCCAGATTAATGTCTTAATTCTAGTTCTGATCCTGAGTTTAATGTAGATCCCAATCCAGATTAATGTCTTAATTCTAGTTCTGATCCTGAGTTTAATGTAGATCCCAATCCAGATTAATCTCTTAATTCTAGTTCTGATCCTGAGCTTAATGTAGATCCCTATCCAGATTAATGTCTTAATTCTAGTTCTGATCCTGAACTTAATGTAGATCCCTATCCAGATTAATGTCTTAATTCTAGTTCTGATCCTGAGCTTAATGTAGATCCCTATCCAGATTAATGTCTTAATTCTAGTTCTGATCCTGGTTGTGATCCATGTCCTGATCCTGATTCTATATATTTTACATTATAATCTGAACTCCAGCTGATTGCAACCTCCTTTTCCTGATTGGCTGATTGGCTTCCTTCCACAAGTCACAGGAAAAGGCGGAGCCAATGTGTCATTCAGTAAAATAATACTCAAACTGATGGAGAGAGGAAGTTTCTTATTGACCAGAATCAGAACCAGTTCTGCACTATTGAAATATTCCAAAGGATCAGGTTCTGACTGGATATGTGTTCTCAGTCCTGTGGTGTTTCATCATCATACGGCGTGTTGCGTGTACATCCGGACCAGAGGCTCCACCTTGGTGGACAGGTTCTGAGCTGGGGCAGCCCGTCCACCATGCTGTGGACTGTTGTGCAGCTCCAATTCTGACACACACATCTAACTTTCACAGAGTAGATCCATCATCACATCTCTCTTCAGTTCATATAGCCAATCATCACGCAGCATCCGACCAATCAGAGCCTTTAATGACCACTAACTATTGCTGTCTTACAGGAGGACGCTTCAAGAAGGAGATTGTGGTGGACGGCCAGAGTCACCTGCTGCTCATCAGAGATGAAGGCGGCCCCCCGGAGCCTCAGGTAGGTCCTGCACCTGCACCAGGTTTTTAACCATCCAAACGGTGGCTGATTAACTGTTTTATTGTGATATTTAGTTTCTGTTTGGAAGGTAAATGATCTTACTCTGGAACGAGTGTAAACCAGTAAACCTGATCTGGTTTCATGGTTGTTTTTGGACTCTGTGCAGTTCGCATTGTGGGTTGATGCCGTCATCTTCGTCTTCAGCCTGGAGGACGAGATCAGCTTCCAGACGGTCTATCATTACTTCAGCCGCCTCACCAGTTACAGGAACACCTCTGATCTGCCGCTGGTTCTGGTCGGGACACAAGGTCCAATACAGACACACTCAAAAACATCAAGTCACTCTGAAATGTGTATAAATTTAGCCTGACTTTTAAACAGGATCCAAAATGGCCATCAAAGCAGGAACAAAGTAAACAAAATGTGTGCATCTGATCATTGTTAGATTAGAATTTGACCGTGTACATGGACCCTGAAAACATCTATGTGTTCACATGCGCCACATCGAGTTAACTCATTTTGACATGAGCAGAACGATCTAAAACACCAGAAACAGCTGTAGAAGAAGAAGCAGGTAGACTTCCGTTAAAAACAAACATGGCAGAGTTTGTTTAAAATGGAGCAGT
Organism: Pachypanchax playfairii; assembly: GCA_006937955.1. Lineage (NCBI taxonomy): Eukaryota > Metazoa > Chordata > Actinopteri > Cyprinodontiformes > Aplocheilidae > Pachypanchax > Pachypanchax playfairii. Next base: position 1,013,093 of record SSNP01000057.1, on the reverse strand, counting down.
AGCATCTTCTTCTGAGTGTTGTGTTTTTATTTTTTCTGGAAATATTTTTATATCTAAAACTCCAGCAGCGCATTTGTGTCTGAAACAGACTAGTCTTGTTTCACGCCGCCATGTTTTCATCCAGCATCTATAAACATCAACGTAAGATACGCCAACGCAGAACATAACAAACATGACCCACATCCGTAAGAAGCGTTTACACGTGCAGCAATCGAATCAACTATCGGGATAATCCACCTGCCTCAATCGGAAACGAGTGTGAGTAATCTGATCAGGATGTTTACATGAAGCTGAGAAGCTCTGCTGTCTGTGAACTGATTTAGGTCTTCAGTTACACACTAGATCTTCCTAAAATCCAACCCCATGATGTCACATGATGTCACATGGTCTAACACAGTAATCAATCAAAGCTGTAGACATGAAGGATCTCCTGTAGAGGGTTCTAGCTGTGGACGGGAAGGATCTCCTGTAGAGGGTTCTAGCTGTAGACAGGAAGGATCTCCTGTAGAGGGTTCTAGCTGTAGACAGGAAGGATCTCCTGTAGAGGGTTCTAGCTGTAGACAGGAAGGATCTCCTGTAGAGGGTTCTAGCTGTGGCGGGAAGGATCTCCTGTAGACTGTTCTAGCTGTAGACAGGAAGGATCTCCTGTAGAGGGTTCTAGCTGTAGACAGGAAGGATCTCCTGTAGAGGGTTCTAGCTGTAGACAGGAAGGATCTCCTGTAGAGGGTTCTAGCTGTAGACAGGAAAGATCTCCTGTAGAGGGTTCTAGCAGTAGACAGGAAGGATCTCCTGTAGAGGGTCTAGCTGTATACGGGAAGGATCTCCTGTAGAGGGTTCTAGATGTGGACGGGAAGGATCTCCTGTAGAGGGTTCTCTATGTGGACAGGAATGATCTCCTGTAGAGGGTTCTAGCTGTAGTCAGGAAGGATCTCCTGTAGAGGGTTCTAGCAGTGGGCAGGCAGGATCTCCTGTAGAGGGTTCTAGCTGTAGACAGGAAGGATCTCCTGTAGAGGGTTCTAGCTGTGGACAGGAAGGATCTCCTGTAGAGGGTTCTAGCTGTAGACAGGAAGGATCTCCTGTAGAGGGTCTAGTTGTGGACGGGAAGGATCTCCTGTAGAGGGTTCTAGGTGTGGACGGGAAGGATCTCCTGTAGAGGGTTCTAGCTGTAGACAGGAAGGATCTCCTGTAGAGGGTTCTAGCTGTAGACAGGAAGGATCTCCTGTAGAGGGTTCTAGCTGTAGACAGGAAGGATCTCCTGTAGACGGTTCCAGCTGTAGACAGGAAGGTTCTCCTTTAGAGGGTTCTAGCTGTGGACATGAAGGATCTCCTGTAGATGGTTCTAGATGTAGACAGGAAGGATCTCCTGTAGAGGGTTCTAGCTGTGGACAGGAATGATCTCCTGTAGAGGGTTCTAGCTGTAGACAGGAAGGATCTCCTGTAGAGGGTTCTAGCTGTGGAAAGGAAGGATCTCCTGTAGGGGGGTGTAGCTGTAGACATGAAGGATCTCCTGTAGAGGGTTCTAGCTGTAGACAGGAAGGATCTCCTGTAGAGGGTTCTAGCTGTAGACGGGAAGGATCTCCTGTAGAGGGTGCTAGCTGTAGACAGGAAGGATCTCCTGTAGAGGGTTCTGGGTGTAGACAGGAAGGATCTCCTGTAGAGGGTTCTAGCTGTGGACAGGAAGGATCTCCTGTAGAGGGTTCTAGCTGTAGACAGGAAGGATCTCCTGTAGAGGGTTCTAGCTGTATACGGGAAGGATCTCCTGTAGAGGGTTCTAGATGTGGACGGGAAGGATCTCCTGTAGAGGGTTCTAGATGTGGACGGGAAGGATCTCCTGTAGAGGGTTCTAGCTGTGGACGGGAAGGATCTCCTGTAGAGGGTTCTAGCTGTAGACAGGAAGGATCTCCTGTAGAGGGTTCTAGCTGTGGACAGGAAGGATCTTCTGTAGAGGGTTCTAGGTGTGGACGGGAAGGATCTCCTGTAGAGGGTTCTAGGTGTAGACGGGAAGGATCTCCTGTAGAGGGTTCTAGCTGTGGGCATGAAGGATCTCCTGTAGAGGGTTCTAGCTGTAGACGGGAAGGATCTCCTGTAGAGGGTTCTAGCTGTGGACGGGAAGGATCTCCTGTAGAGGGTTCTAGATGTGGACAGGAAGGATCTCCTGTAGAGGGTTCTAGATGTGGACGGGAAGGATCTCCTGTAGAGGGTTCTAGCTGTAGACGGGAAGGATCTCCTGTAGAGGGTTCTAGCTGTGGACAGGAAGGATCTCCTGTAGATGGTTCTAGATGTAGACAGGAAGGATCTCCTGTAGAGGGTTCTAGCTGTATACGGGAAGGATCTCCTGTAGAGGGTTCTAGCTGTGGACTGGAAGGATCTCCTGTAGAGGGTTCTAGCTGTAGACATGAAGGATCTCCTGTAGAGGGTTCTAGCTGTGGAAAGGAAGGATCTCCTGTAGAGGGTTCTAGCTGTAGACGGGAAGGATCTCCTGTAGAAGGTTCTAGCTGTAGACATGAAGGATCTCCTGTAGAGGGTTCTAGCTGTGGACAGGAAGGATCTCCTGTAGATGGTTCTAGATGTAGACAGGAAGGATCTCCTGTAGAGGGTTCTAGCTGTAGACAGGAAGGATCTCCTGTAGAGGGTTCTAGCTGTAGACAGGAAGGTTCTCCTGTAGAGGGTTCTAGCTGTAGACAGGAAGGATCTCCTGTAGAGGGTTCTAGCTGTAGACAGGAAGGATCTCCTGTAGAGGGTTCTAGCTGTAGACGGGAAGGATCTCCTGTAGACATTTCTAGCTGTAGACAGGAAGGATCTCCTGTAGAGGGTTCTAGCTGTGGACTGGAAGGATCTCCTGTAGAGGGTTCTAGCTGTAGACATGAAGGATCTCCTGTAGAGCGTTCTAGCTGTGGAAAGGAAGGATCTCCTGTAGATGGTTCTAGATGTAGACAGGAAGGATCTCCTGTAGAGGGTTCTAGCTGTAGACAGGAAGGATCTCCTGTAGAGGGTTCTAGCTGTAGACAGGAAGGATCTCCTGTAGAGGGTTCTAGCTGTAGACATGAAGGATCTCCTGTAGAGGGTTCTAGCTGTAGACAGGAAGGATCTCCTGTAGAGCTGTTCTAGATGTGGACGGGAAGGATCTCCTGTAGAGGGTTCTAGATGTGGACGGGAAGGAGCTCCTGTAGAGGGTTCTAGATGTGGATGGGAAGGATCTCCTGTAGAGGGTTCTAGCTGTAGACGGGAAGGATCTCCTGTAGAGGGTTCTAGCTGTGGACAGGAAGGATCTCCTGTAGAGGGTTCTAGCTGTGGAAAGGAAGGATCTCCTGTAGATGGTTCTAGATGTAGACAGGAAGGATCTCCTGTAGAGGGTTCTAGCTGTAGACAGGAAGGATCTCCTGTAGAGGGTTCTAGCTGTAGACAGGAAGGATCTCCTGTAGAGGGTTCTAGCTGTGGACAGGAAGGATCTCCTGTAGAGGGTTCTAACTGTAGACAGGAAGGATCTCCTGTAGAGGGTTCTAGCTGGGGACATGAAGGATCTCCTGTAGAGGGTTCTAACTGTAGACAGGAAGAATCTCCTGTAGAGGGTTCTAGCTGTAGACAGGAAGGATCTCCTGTAGAGGGTTCTAGCTGTGGACAGGAAGAATCTCCTGTAGAGGGTTCTAGCTGTAGACAGGAAGGATCTCCTGTAGAGGGTTCTAGCTGTGGACGGGAAGGATCTCGTGTAGAGGGTTCTAGCTGTAGACAGGAAGGATCTCCTGTAGAGGGTTCTAGATGTGGATAAGGAGGATCTCCTGTAGAGGGTTCTAGCTGTGGAAGGGAAGGTTCTCCTGTAGAGGGTTCTAGCTGTAGACAGGAAGGTTCTCCTGTAGAGGGTTCTAGCTGTAGACAGGAAGGATCTCCTGTAGAGGGTTCTAGCTGTGGACGGGAAGGATCTCCTGTAGAGGGTTCTAGCTGTAGACAGGAAGAATCTCCTGTAGAGGGTTCTAGCTGTAGACATGAAGGATCTCCTGTAGAGGGTTCTAGCTGTAGACGGGAAGGATCTCCTGTAGAGGGTTATAGCTGTAGACAGGAAGGATCTCCTGTAGAGGGTTCTAGCTGTGGACGGGAAGGATCTCCTGTACAGGGTTCTAGCTGTGGACAGGAAGGATCTACTGTAGAGGGTTCTAGCTGTAGACATGAAGGATCTCCTGGAGAGGGTTCTAGCTGTAGACGGGAAGGATCTCCTGTAGAGGGTTCTAGCTGTGGACAGGAAGGATCTCCTGTAGAGGGTTCTAGCTGTAGACAGGAAGGATCTCCTGTAGAGGGTTCTAGCTGTAGACAGGAAGGTTCTCCTGTAGATGGTTCTAACTGTAGACAGGAAGGATCTCCTGTAGAGGGTTCTAGCTGTGGACGGGAAGGATCTCCTGTAGAGGGTTCTAGCTGTAGACGGGAAGGATCTCCTGTAGAGGGTTCTAGCTGTAGACAGGAAGGTTCTCCTGTAGAGGGTTCTAACTGTAGACAGGAAGGATCTCCTGTAGAGGGTTCTAGCTGGGGACATGAAGGATCTCCTGTAGAGGGTTCTAACTGTAGACAGGAAGAATCTCCTGTAGAGGGTTCTAGCTGTAGACGGGAAGGATCTCCTGTAGAGGGTTCTAGCTGTGGACGGGAAGGATCTCCTGTAGAGGGTTCTAGCTGGGGACGGGAAGCATCTCCTGTAGAGGGTTCTAGCTGTGGACAGGAAGGATCTCCTGTAGAGGGTTCTAGCTGTAGACGGGAAGGATCTCCTGTAGAGGGTTCTAGCTGTAGACAGGAAGGATCTCCTGTAGAGGGTTCTAGCTGTGGACGGGAAGGATCTCCTGTACAGGGTTCTAGCTGTGGACAGGAAGGATCTACTGTAGAGGGTTCTAGCTGTAGACAGGAAGGTTCTCCTGTCGAAGGTTCTAGCTGTAGACAGGAAGGATCTCCTGTAGAGGGTTCTAGCTGTAGACAGGAAGGATCTCGTGTAGAGGGTTCTAGCTGTAGACAGGAAGGATCTCCTGTAGAGGGTTCTAGATGTGGACGGGAAGGATCTCGTGTAGTGTTGTGTGCTGCAGCGAATCTGAAGAAGTCTTTGATTGAAGACAATCTGTTGTTGAGTTACTGTGTTATGAAGAGGATGATGAGGGTTCTCCATGATGATTTTCATTTTCCAAACCATCCTCCTTTAGACAATCAACTCAAGAGACTCCAGATCCGTCCCTAGAACAGAACCAGCCCTCCTTATCAATCTGTTCTACCTGTTCATGTCACTTGCTTTGATGCTCCGCCCCCAACAAGTGACTGCAGGTGTGATCACACTCTCAACAACAGACTTATAAAAGATATTTAATATCTTGCTGCAAACATTGAAGGATCTAAACTTCCTGAGGAAGTCCAGTCTGCTCTGTCTCTTCCTAAAAACAGCATCACTGTGGTGTCTCCAGTTCAGTCTGTTGTCCAGGTGAACACCAGGTATTTATACTCCTCCACCACCTCCACTTCTTCTCCCATGATGGAAATGGGTGTTAGTATGTTGCTGCTCTTCCTAAAATCTAAAATCATCTCCTTTGTCTTGTTCACATTCAAGATGAGACGATTGTTTCCACACCAAGACACAAAGTGGTCCACCAGGTCTCTGTACTCAGTCTCTTGTCCATCTCTGATCAAACCAACAACTGCAGAGTCATCAGAGTATTTCTGCAGATGACAGGACTCTGACCTGGACTGAAAGTCTGAAGTGTACAGAGTGAAAAGAAAGAGTGAGAGTACAGTCCCCTGTGGTGCTCCTGATCACCTGGTCAGACATACAACTCTTCAGTCTCACAAACTGTGGTCTGTTTATGAGGTAGTCCTGAATCCAGGTGATTGTGGAGGCATCCACCTGTGTCTTCTGGAGTTTTTGCCACAATATTGCAGGCTAAATTGTGTTAAAGGCACTGGAGAAATAAAAAAAACATGATCCTCACAGTGCTGCCTGCTTTGTCCAGATGACAGTGGGTTTGTTGAAGCAGGTGTATGATGGCGTCTTCCACTCCAACCCCACGGCAATAAGCAAACTGCAGTGGGTCTTGAAACTTGCTTTTTTGCCTATTTAGGTGGACCAACATGTTGTAAATAACTATAACAACAGAGAAATCCCCCGCCCGCCTGTGATGTACGGACGTGACGTGCAGATGCGTCGACGCAGACTGTGCAAAGTGTGTAAGCAGCTGTGTTTTTATTTTAGCAGCAACTTTTGTCCGTTTGAGCGTTTTGCTGCTTGGACGCGTTGGGCGGTGTGAACGCACCATTAGAAATGTCCATTAACTGCTCTTTCCTGTAAACAAGCCTCTCGTTGCTATGGTGACGCATCATAACAAGTGGCAAAAAGGTAAAAATCATCCAAAAAAACCCTCTCAATCAGCACAGCACCCAAATCAGAATACAATAGTATCTCAGAAATAATATTTCAGAAGAAAAAAACCAGCAAGAAACACTCACAAAGAACAAAAAATGTTAGCAATGTCACAGAGCTACTCCAACATGCTGCCACCAGTTTAGCGCTATTACAGAATCGTCCCTTATGTCCTCTTTCTGCCTTGTTTCCCCAGTTCTGAGTTGTCTGTCATTCTTAGTAGTGTTGTGTATTGATTACATTTGTTTCATGTTTAGTTAGTTAGTGTGTGCTCATGTCTGTCACCTCACTACCTACCTTGTAATTTAGTTTGTGTCCTGCACCTGTCGGGTTGTCAATCCCTCCCTGCACCTGTCTGCCTCTGTACTTAAACCCTGGTCTGTCTCAGTCACATTATGAGTTTGTTGAATTGCTTTCATGTTTCCAAACCAGCGCCTATCCGATTCCAGTCTGTCTAGTTTCTATATTAAATTACCTGTGCCACTGACCTCGGACCATTCTGACTACGTCTCTGCCTACCCCTTGTTGGGCTACATGCTCTGTTGCTTGGATTACCTGGTTTCAACCTGTTTCTGGACTTTTACTCTGCTCCCTCTGCTCCTGCTAGCAAGTGAATGCTAACTCTGTTGGACTTTCTCTCCAGTCTGACTCATGTTTCACACTGTACAATAAACCCCTTTTGAATTTGCTTTCTTGCCTCTTCTCAATGCATCTGAACTCGACTGCTTAACAAAACATAACAGCCCCATGGATTTTTCTCTTTTCAAGTTCCTAAATTCAAACACAAAATTGATGGTTTAAAACCTTCCACACTGATTTTTGAAAGATGGAGTTCTTCATGATTTCAACTGGCATATTTTGCAAAAAAGCAAAATCACATGCTGAATTCTTGAAACCATGTGGAAAAGTGATGAATAACTTCTCAATCTAACTCATGGAATCTAGTGGAGGTAAAAATATACGTTTCAAACAGTAAAAACTGACGTTTGATGGTAAAAATGTATGTGGAGAAGATGTCAAATGTTAAAGATCATGTTTATTTAGCTTTTTTAAAGAGCTTAATTTTGCTCACTGTTCACTTCAGACTAGTTGATCTTATTTTTATTTGTTATCCAAGTGGACCACTGACCACAGAGCACCTTTATTAGACTAAAGTTTTAATAAACATTCCAAAGGCAGCTGCAGCCAAGATCTGTGGGAACACAAGGATGGAGGAACAGAAGGTATGACATTCAAATGTCAGATCAAAGCTTCCTAAGATGAGGGCACTGGATGAAAAGATTGTGGCCTTGATCTCAGAGACACATGTGGAGCCAAAACATGTGCTCACATCTGCACACTTCACACCAGGAAGACAAATGGATGTACTTCCTCCACCCCAAGTGATTTAAAGTTTATGTTTACGTTTACATGCAAGCAGTCTTACCAACTTTTCTTTCCCAATATTTCTATTCCACGTGAAAAAATTGACCCCCTTTATTAAAAAATTCAGTCTCTTGTGTATCAGGGCATTAAAAAAAAAAGATCTGATATTTACCAGGTTGAAAAATGTTTCAAATCTAATCTCAGTTAAACAAAAACACATTTATTAAATATAATGAAACTAAAGTAGAAAAATAAAATCCACTCTTACAGCTGATCAGATGGACTTGACTGACTGATCATTAGCAGCATTTGCGCCTCTACAAAAGCTGTTTGGGTAATTTGCGTATTAGCACAACATCAAGGAGGAAAACCATCATCAATGAGCTCAAAGAAGCACTCACTGATGCCCATCAGTCTGGAAGGTGTTATAAGGTCATGTTCAAACAATTTAAAAAACATTATTCTACAATGTGAAAGATTATATACAATATAGGAACATATCTGAAACAGTTGTCAATTTTTGCAGGAGTAAATATTCCAGTAGATTTACTCCAAAATCAGACTGTACAATGTTCAGAAAGCTGTGACCATCCAACTAAACTAAACTTTAGACTATACAGTCAGCATGTTAACTGTTAAAGCTCATGACAGAATGATTAGAAAAGACTGAACATGTACGGCTTGTTTTCACCCTAAAATGAAAATGGATTTACAAAGTTAACCCAGTTTTTCCTTCTTTTCCCTCAGTAGCTTGAAGCGATTGTCTTTACCCAGCTGTTAGCACGGGGGTGAAGGACTCAACGATCGGGCCTGAGCACCTTACAACCACTGAGCTGACCATCAACTCCTCTGAAGATTAAAGAGATCTACACTCAAAGGTGAGGCTGTCTGTTTGAAAACTAAAGCTTTGCTAAAATTGGGTCATGCAACAAAGTAAGAATCCTGAGCGCAACCCAAAAACTGAATGACTGAAACAGTAAATCGATGTGCTGCAGTGGAGGAACTGTGACAGGACCTCAGGAGAGTTGTGTAGAAACAAAACCAACAAAACAACAACGACCTGAAGCATTTTTTGTAAAATAAATGAGCCAAAATTCTTCCACAATTATACAAGATGTTGATGAAATAATATAGAAAACCACCGCTTCAAGGTTGTTGTTGCTAAAAGTGGTTCTACAAGCTGTTGAATTTTGGGGTGGACTTAGTTAAGTTCTGATCATCTTTTATAATCTTCTAACATGTAAAACCACTAAAATGAAAAAAGTCAGTGGACTTTCTTTTCCCCATGACCTCATTTTACCAAAACTCAAATTACTCTTTAAAAATATACTTTTTTTTCTTTTTATTAGTTGGTTTTTTCATTATTAAATCTTTGAAGCAAAAATTAGAAAATGATATGGCTTGGGTGTATATTCACATTGAACTGGCCTTTTAAGAACGTACCCATTCAATAAAAGAACAAATAAGTAGTTAAACTAACTTACTCTGAGACAGGAGTTCTTTTTAAGCTCAGATATGTTTCCCATTAATTTGGTTCCAGACAAAAAGAAAAACAAATAAAGTTGACAGCCAATAATCAATACCATCCCAAACAGATATCTAGTCTTTTAGTGTTCAAGCGGATCCCAGGAGGCTGACAAATGCCCCACCAGTTGCTCCTCAGAGATAATGAGTCGCTGAGCGCTGAGTGAGATGTTTGCAGGGCCAGAGGGCTGGGATTGGACTTGCTTCACTGGCTCTGTATGGAGAGGGACCGGGCTCAGCTCTAAATTAGTGTGCCCTCTGGATCAATGTGGGCTGTAATTAGCTGCTATTGATCCCAGACAGATCAGCCACTACAGTAGGCCACAGCCAAGCAACCCTCAATGTCCATCAAGCTCCCTCCTGACAGAGCAGCCGCACAGCCTGAGATCACTCGGAGAACAAACAAATATTATCAACCAGCACTCTCAGCTCCTAGTAAGTGCACTAACGATACAGTTCGACTTTTTAGGATTCACTTACATATTCCATTAGCACGCAGCGCAGTGCATCTTATCATTCAGAGTTTTATCTGGCGTTCCATTAAAACATATAGATTATACTATGTACTTGTGTAGCACACAGAGAAGGAAAAAGGCCAAATCTCTGGTTCTTATCTTGATTCATCAACCTCATTTGTCATTAATCACCATGACTGCGAAGATGATTTTAATGCAATCTGGCATTTAGATAGAAGCGATTCAATCTTTTTCCAAAATGATCACAATCAAGACTTTTGTAAATATCTCATCAAAGTGAAAGGAGTGATTTTGCTCTTTTCACTATGCTAATCATCTTGGCACTCATTAGAAATGTGATAGGTGTTTTTTTCTCTTCTTTTCTCTGAGTAGCTTGAAGTGATTGGCAACAACAAGCCTTCATGTACAACTGTTACAGTGAGTCTCTTAAGATGATGACGATTTCATTTTTCTGATCTTTTTTTTTTCTCTTGCCTGAATTTGGAATTACAACAAAATACCACGCTGTTAAAAAAGTATTTGCCCCTTAAAGATTTCTCTTATTTTTGACTTTTTATTTACATCTAAATGTTTCAGATCATCAAACAAATTTTAAAATCAGAAAAAAACTACCTGAACAAATACTAACATGGTTTTCAGAAGACAATTTTATTAATAATTTAAATAAACTATCCAAATCAACTTAAGGCTATGTGAAAAAGTATTTGCCCCCACTTCAAGAACAGATAGAAAAAGGTCTAAAAAGTAATTTACAAAGCTTTGAGAATCCAGTGGACCACAGTGAGATATTGTACATAAAAACAACAGCTGTGAACTTTCCCAGTTGTGGTCAGCTGTCAAAACCTCCCTAGGAACACATCAACGACTCACCCAGGAACTCACAAAAGTACCCAGAATGATATTAAAGGTCTGCAAGTCTCACTGACTCCAGTTAAGAATATTTAAGTCTGAGGTAAACTCTTGTCTTGTGACCAGATAAAAATGAGAATGAATGACTACGTTGACACAGTAACCTTTAGAAAATGAGTTGTTTTACATTAATTGTCAATCAGAAACGAGGGTTTTGTGACTACCGTTAGCATGACAAGTCCATATACCACAAAACCATGATTATGCACATCTGGTGACTGACCCAGTCAGTTTGATGTATCATACACATATTAACATCTGACATCATGGTGATGTCCAAGTCTAATGGGAAAGTATGATGAGATATAAACTGAACGTTTAGGGACTGTGTGAATCCTGTTAGATTTAGAATAGAACTCACACTGCGTTGCATCGTGTTGGTAGTGGGGGGATGTGACGATGCTTTTTGGCTTCAAGACTTGGACAACTTGCTGTAATTGATGGAACCATCGTCTGCTCTCTTCCATAGAATTACAAAGGACAATAACTGACCATCAAATTAAGATTAAGATCAAATAAAATTAGTTTCATGGACAAGCAGATTTTCAGTTCAGTGATCCAAAATTAATTAGCCGGTCCACCTCTGAATACCTCATAAAAATACAAAACTTAGGTTTCGGAGTTACGTAATCAATGCCTGGACTTAAATCTGATTAAGAAACAATAAGATGACCTTAAACAGGTCGCTCATGATAAAAGAGAAGTCTATTACATGGCTGAATTTAAACCATTCTGCAAATAAGAATGGAACAAAGTTCTTGATGTGAAAGACTTAGATCTACTTATCACAAAATATTGATACTATCTGGTGCCACCAAGGAGCAACAAGTTACTAGGTTTAGGGGCATATATATTTTTTACATCGCTTCAGGTTGGTTTGGTTAGCTTTGTTTCTTATTAAAGGTGGTATATGGAACATTTTCATTAAAAGCTATATTTATTTATTTATAACAAAATAAAACCTCCACGGGGTGTTTAGAGGGTTGTAGAATGAAAATACAGCATTTCCTTTCAAAATTATATTTAAAGTAAAATATTAATTTTGGCGGGCACGACGTTGGCATTTTGTTTACATCTACCAGCCAATAGCTGGCAGAGCAGCGGGCACCATTTTGGGTTGTCTAATGACTGCAGGAAGTTTTGGAGCCGCGGTGCAACTATGAACTCTTTATCACGGACTGAATCGATGACTGAGCTACAAACAGGTAGGAGCTGCTTTTATCAGAGTCAGTGTGTGATCAGCTGGAGAACATGATTAGTGAACTGAACTCATGATATTTTATTATCCTGCTCTGATCGGGGATCAGAGTGGGTTTGGTGAGGAATACTGATCGACCTCAGCAGTGGAGTGGGGGGGGGTTAACGAGCCTGGCTGAAGACTGTATTTATTCAGTTTGTCTTTGTCTGATAGTGAAATTTCTTTTGCTGAGCTAAAACTTTTAATTTGAGACAAAAAAAGCTAAAAACAGGAGAAATTTGTAGAGGGACAAATTATTTTTTCACAGCACTGTATATTGTTAATTAGAATGAAACTGCTCATCAGAGATATGATTCTGAATTAAAAGACTGAGTTATTAAAGTCCAGTGAACAAACATAATTTAAAACAAAGGCAAAACCCAAAAATTACACTCTCCATATTTGAATTTCTCCTTAAGAGCCACCATCTAAGGGACTTGTACTTTCACGCATAATAGATTCAAATTTTCGCCTTGTATAAGTTAGAAATAATCATGCTCAAACTGTGTCACAAAGCACGCTTCAAAGAACAGTAATGGCTGCATTAAAGAGTCAAACTTGTCCATTACGTTAGAGGAGAGTTAATGAACACCATATTCAGCTTCCCCGAGACATTCAGTCTCACGAAGTATATAATTAACAGCGTTGACCTTTTCTTAAAAACAATATCTTTATTTAGAAATACTGTTGAAGAGAGAAGATCCTCAGTGAAGAGGGTGGGAGGGGCAATAATAAGTCAGGCCACAGAAGAAAATTAGTGGAACTGAAATTATGACTGTGATTGTTCTCAATCAACCAGGTCATAAGGTACGTAAGAAAGTCAAAACATTTTATCAAAGAGGTTTCATCAGCTTCTGTTTGCAGTAAGTGCACCATTTAGATGTGATATTTTATTTAAAGACAAGCTAACTTCCTCTGTTGACCAGGAATAATTGCGTTTGCCTCCTTTCCTCAAACTTATTGAACTACTAGAATATCCAATTTTGCCTGCTCCAAATGTCCTTTTACTGCAGTCTGGCATGGTTAGATTCAATATCGTGGCGATGTTTGCAATTCCAGGCCCAAATGAATCTTCAAGCACAAGCCCATCTCTGAAAAGATGTTTCCAGAGATTGAAGGAACCCAGGTGGAAGAGTGCTTGAGCAAAGTAAGTAGGAGCAGTTTGCACCCTGCAAGTTAAAAATCTAAGTTAGAAAACGTGTAGAAAAAAATAAAAAACAAAAAAAAAACATGAATCAGCGAAAAGAAACATAAAACACAGTATGTGAATGAAAGTGTTTCTGAAGTATTCTGGGAAGTCTGTGGAAATCCTTTCTGTTTCCTTGTTTTTCTTAAGAATCCACCTGTTTATAACTAACTGACACAAGCAGGTTGTAGTTAGTGGATGTGTGTTTACGCTGAAGAGTGACTGGCGTCTGACTTAAATTTGTTGAAGAAGCTTTGAACATGTACAAATAAAAGAAAAAAGAATCATTTTGAGGGGAAAACTAATCTGTGGAGGAAGTAAAGGCGTGGTCATGAACAAGAAGCTCAACGGCTGTTTGTCGTTTTTTGAACGCGCCTGCGTTTTAGCCATTAGAAGGAGTCTCCCTTGTTTGTTTACTTCCTGCATCACTGGCGTTTTTTCTGGAACTACTACAACTTTGTTTCTTTGAATATGTCGGACTCATCAGTGGTAGAGGGTTGTTGATTGTTACTCAGTACAAGTGCTGCTAGTGCTGAAATGCTAGTAGCATCAGTGCTGGTGTAGGTTTATCACTATGAAGCCTGGGGGCTATGTGAACTATGTAGTTTAAGTACGTAAGAAGTGTGATTGACTGTCTAGTAGCCGATAGATAATGAAATGGGTTTGTTATCTATCAGCTACTTTATTTCCAGAAGCCAGAAACCAGAAGTACAAGACCACTACAAGTTGATAAGATGATTTTAAAGTACATTTCTAAATTTGCTAAAAAGTCCTTATTGCAGCTTTACAGCAGTCCTATAAAGATTTAATGTTCAAGGCCAAAGTGATGGTCTGCTTCAAGATTTTCCTCAAACGCACCACAAAAACCATCTGCATAGGAATGTTGACATCATCCCTTCCATTCAACCTACGTACAACATGCTGATCGAAGATTTTTTTACTTATTATTTACTTTTAAAATTGTTTAGAACTGTATGTTTCTAAAAATATCTGGACATAGTGAAATATGAAGTATAGTAATTAGATCAGAAGGTGAAAATATCCAAGAAAGTGAATGAATGAAAAGAACAACAAGTAAGTTTTTGACATCAGATAGATTTAGTTGCTGTTTGGTTCCGTTAGCCATTCTGACTTTCTCTGTTTCACATGTTTTCACTTCACTTTGGGTTTACAGAGATTTATGAAATTGGGTTAATAATAATACACTTATTTAAAATAATCATTTTGACAATGGCCAATAGTAAATAATGACTGTTTTGTCTTTTTTCAGCCCAATGACATTTTCTAGGTTTCCTTGAAAATAAAACAAAAATAAACATTTTTCAGTGTATATTTTTTTCCAACATTTTTTAATGAATGTTTGAATCAATCTTTTTCATTTATTTTAAAATAAAATAACCAAATACAGTTTCAGAGCAAAGTCTGTCTGTAACTTCAACCTAATTAAGAAATGAATATTAGCCAATACAGTATGTTATGAGTGTGTAACTGATGCATCTTGTCAGAACACTCACTATAACTGACAGTTACTGATATAGCAGCAGTTTTGTCTCAGTGCCCTGATCATCCCTAACTGGCTCTTTTTAGTTTCCTCACTGCCAATCATGTTTGTCAGACACCTCACTTTTAAATATCAGCTTTTTTTTCACACTCGTTAGCCTCTAATTTTTTTATCTGTCTCTTCTTTTCCCATCCACCCTCCAGCAGTAAGAATTCCCTCTTAAGAGTCAAGTTCTGCTCAAGGTTTCCTTTTAAAGAGCCATAAAAGGCAGGTGATGTTATCAATTGAACTTAAGGTTTGGGGCTCTGTAACAAAACTTAAAAACACAATTTTTAAACAAAATTGCATAATGTCATTTTTAACCTTAGTTGTTAGCCCCCATTTTTTATTTTTCTGTCTTGCATGTACTTTATTTATATATGTTTAGAATTTGATAAGTGATATGTGGAGGAAAGAAACATGAAATTTATGTTATTATTATTGATTCTATAGTAATATAAAGCAATAATGCATCAGTGCAGAGCAAAACTAAATGCTGTTTCAGCTGCTTTTACACTGACGCTGCTGAGACAGACGACAGCTCTGATTATGGCTGCAGCCTTGGGATGACACAGCTGTCACTGTGGCTGTAGTGATGGCTGTGTTTCGGCTGTTATGATTATGACTGTGACAAATCCCCTTTAAATGCTTGCTACACTTTCCAAAAACTGGCTTTTTCTGAACATTGTTGGTTTCCCTGGCTGAGATTTACAGCTCATGCTCTGAACTTTGATAAGGAATTTAGTAAAAAAATATATATCTGTAATTGAAGTGCTTGCAGGTTTAAATTATAGCAGCTGGAAATAGTCATTAAAGGCTGAAGTCCAACACCACAATCCAGTCAAAGTCTCACCTGTCACATTAACCATTAGCAGCTACAGGAATCCTCTTACATCTACACCTGGTCAACATCGAGAATCGGCTTTCGTAAAATGAGGAATGAACTCCTAAAGAGGCTTTTAAAGACTCATATCAATTTTCTTCTCCATATGAGTGAGTCAGGTAAAAGATTTAAGAAAATCGTGTCCTTGAATTTCACTTTTTTCATATATTTCTGAGATGTTTTAAAGAAAGAAAAGGAAAAAAAGTCAAAATCACAATCAGCTATTTACACTCTGCAATTGCCATAATTCTGTTTCATAACACACCAAATGAAACAATCTTGTTAACTTGTGTAACAGAATCAGCTTATTTATGATGTTTTCATTTGTAGGTCTAAGTCAGAATTCCCAGGTCAAATTAATTAAACAGAACAGTCCCTAAAGTTAAATTAATTTTATTCTTATTTTTATCAATTTTATTCACAACAAAATTCATCTAAAAACAATGTAGTGAATTAGACTGAATTTCAAATCATATCAAGACTTGAGTTCAAATTGAATCCTATATATGGTCAGTTAACCAGTAATCAGATGTGTGCAGTTTGCTCTGAGGACGGTTTCCAGGACTCTTCAGGATCCCTTTCAATATCTGTTCCCAGAGTTTTAGGGCTTCACCTCCGAATGTCGCCATTCACTGGCTACAAGAAACAGATGGAGAGAGAGACCTTTGATCGCAGGTCTGTCTCTCTGGACCCTCGCCGTAAACAAGAATACTGTATAAACTTAAAATGACATCTCGTTATGCAACTAGAAAAGCACTTGGAGAGCGCAGACCTCCACCAAATCTAGATGGTAATCTGGATCACCCCCAAAATCTAACTGATTGTTCCTTGGGTCATTTCTGACCTTTCCTGAAAATGTCATCAAAATCCATAAGTTTTTGAGTTATCCTGCTAACAGAAGGACAAACAAACAAACATTACCTCTGTGGCAGAGGAATTTTTACTATGGAGGCATTTTTCATCAGAACACCACTTCCTGCTGCGACCCGAAGTACTGAAGGTATTCAGTCTGTTGTAAAACCATCAGAGGCACACGGAGTGATGTCTTTGAAGCTGAACGTGTTTTTCAGTGAGTATCCACTTAGACAAGTTTCAAAACAGTACCTTAAAATATTAAAGTTATTTTGTGCTGCTTTATAAGATAATAAATAATTCAATCAGTCTCATATATAGTATTTAACTGTCTTTATCAGGAAACATGTTTAATGTAGAAAATTATTTCGATAGATAACCAGAGTAAATAGTAACTGAGCACAAAGTAACAAAGATTACTCCGTTTCTTGAAGTGAACCTGTAACACAGTTTAATTGAGCGAGTCTCAGATCCACTTCAGACTTCAGAGGTAAACTGAAGGCAGTACTAGCATTTTACTACACACTTTTATCTGTCTGCTAATATCTGTTCTTTATGTTTCTTTAGAGTGACGTGTGATAGCCTACTACTATTAGGTTGGTGCTTCTCAGTTAACTCTAGTTTTAGTTGCTATCTTATAAGCTTCATTCATGTTTCATGCATTCAGTTACTTTTTCTCTCTTTTAACTTGGTGAAACTTGTTTTTACCCTGGAAAATTATGCTCTTGGATTTTGTTCTTGCCATGTTTTTTTGTATATATTTTTTTATGAAAAGGCATTTGAACTTTTGATTCAGTTATTAAATTCATGCTCAGAAGTACGAAATGGATTGAACCAATTTCAAGCTTTAGTATGGAGTGGGTAAAAGGCAAAGCATATTGCCTTCAATCAAACTTATTTACAAAGTAGAACATAACATGTTGCAAGGTCTTTTAAATGTTTGAGAAAAATGCTACTCAAACTACTATTTATTGTTACCAATTCATTACATTAAAATGTTTTTCTGAGGTTTCTGTTGAATATTTTAGCTCCACAGGTGTTCTTACCTTCATAGTGGGTGAAAACAGGTCAACAACTTCTCTTTCAGTTTTAATCTCTCAAACTACGCAGGTGGTGATAAAACCCGAGTTCTCCTGAGTTCTAACGGTCTGTATTTGTTTCATCACAACTCCTTTGTTTGTTAGTATTCATCAGCTCCTGCAGTTGAAGCCACGCCTAGCATGCTGCTAGCTAAAAGCTGTTAGCATAAGACATATCAAACTATGTGTCCTGTTACCAGGCACAGTGGGGGAGGGAAACAGTGTGCCCTGCCCTCATAGGCTAGTTTGTTAGCCAATCAGAGTCCAGAAAATTAGAATAATGAATATTAATGAGTTGCTGCCCGAGGCCAGATGAATCTTAACTCAGACAGATTGAAAGGTCTGTTAATCAATGTTTCCTAACATTTTTTAGATATAAAATGTTTCATATTACAGGTTAATATTTAAGAAATAACCACAAAGTCATGAAATTTGTATGAAATGGCCTCTTGAAGACTAGTGCCATCGCTGTATCTGTGCTCTATTAATAATCCTGTGACAAAGTCACGGTTTTCAATCCATATTCTCAAAATAACAGATTTTTTCAGCCTCACGTTGTTTGTTGTTTTCATAAAGAAGAAACTGTAACTGTAAATTTAGAGTTTGTATTTGTGAATTCATGAAGTTGTAACATTTTAGTTTACATTCTCATAATGAAGAGATACTCTACATGTTTGTATAGAACTTAGCAGAAAGAAGAGTTTACAAATTGCTAATCAACACAAATTGCTGATGATGACCTCGTGTCTTTTTGACAGTAACCTTACTTTATTCACAGTCCAGGAAAAAGTAAAAACATACTAAACCTATTCTTAAAGCAAAATGTGATCCAGTAGTTTGCTATCTTCATGGTTTCAGAAAGCCACATTCTGTCTTCCAGTCAATCTTTTATAATACCCTATAATGTCATTCAAATGGCTCTGCCTGGATGACTGTGCAGACTGTGTTTGAGATTCTAACTGTGTTGCATCCTGTGGTGTCCACTTGAGTCAGTGCTCAGACTTCAAGATGTGTCAGTGGCTCCGATGCGGCTTGTCAGGCATGCGGTAGCTTCCGGCTGGCCTGGTCCAGCCAGCCACAACTCTCCTCACACTCCTGGGACCACCCACAGACAGCCATCACATTCCTGGTCTCTCTCTGTCTCTCATCCTCTCATCACCCGTCTCCTTGTCCCTCAATCCACACCACTGGAGTGTGAACATCAGGATTAGGTAAATGACAGGGGGAATCCAAAGTTGACTAGGCAAATATCCTCTGGGTCTGTCTTTTATGTTGATATGTGGACTTTAGAAAGATAGCCCACCCTGCCACCCCACCCCTTTTTATGGTTCTTCAAGCTGAGAGCTGGAAAGTTTGTTATTTGTCAGGATTTGCATTAGCCTAATCAATTTCAGTCAATTTCACCATCAGCTGCATCAACAATCTTTAAAGGTTTTTCTTGCAGCATGAGGCCAATCAGGGAGATTCCCTACATGGAGACCAGGAAATGGTAACACGCTAGATTGACTCACATCACTTAATGTCATTGCCTCCTAAAGACAGGCTGTCAAAAAATTAGGATAAACCTGAGCACTCTGCACAATGGTTGCTCAAAATTCTCCCATGTGTAAAGTATCCTGTAAAAAAACAATAAAAAAGATTATTTTTCAGTTGACTGTATTCAGCTCAATTATTTCAGTAATTCACAAAGAATTGTACAAAGAAAAGAGATAAGTATTTGTCTCTTATTTTCCCTTATTTTAACTTGACCAAAGATCTTTATTTGCCTCCACTCTGTGATTTACATTCAAAGGAGGGGTCCTGTTGTCATATTTAGGATTTATTTACTACATAAAAGTGTTGAATTTCTATTTTAACTTCTATATAAAACTTTGTGTTGATTTTCTTGTTTTGCTGCAATTTTTAAGTATTAAATAATCATTGATACGTTTGCAAGTTTAGAGGTACAAAATGTTAATTTATTGCATTTGATAGCAACTTTGATATGCATGTTCCAATTTTAACAGTTCTGATTCAGTTCATCAAGGTCTGTTCAAAGGTTTGCAGGCACCTCAGATGTTAGGATTCTTATTCATCAAATGCCACCATCAAGAAGATGTTTGTCTGATTCATCCTAAATGACTCCGAGCATGAAATTTCTGCGGTGTGAGGAAGGAGTTTTGCAACAGAGCCCTGATTTTAATAGCATCATTAAAGCTGGGGAGTGCATGGAGAAAGAGAGTTAAATGAAACTGCATAAATCTAGACAGAAAAAAAACGTGCAAATTAAAAATACTTTTAAAACTACCTGCTAAGTTACTTGCAGGACTCAGATGAACTGTTGCTGCTTTAAAAATAATGTTTCATCACAAAAATCGTTGTTTTCTTTCATGCTTGTTGCATTTTTTATGTATGAATTTTATTACAAAAAATATTGTCCTCTACCGCAATCTAAAGCATGCAATTATATAATTATCTGTTGAGAAAAACTAATATATCAATACTGTATTTTTGTGTTAATCTGTCTGTGATTGTTAAACAGTCAGATTTACACTGTATTTGAGTGTCCAACAGGCTGCTTCTGGAAAACTGGAATTGTCATCACAAGAATGCAAATGTGGATGCAAAGCCATTTTCAGAGGCTAGTGGAGAGCGCAGCTAAAGGAGACCAATGAAAGCAGAAATCTGAAGTTGCTCACCCAACCTGGACAAAAGAACACTGGGAATGCATCAGAGATGGCCTGATTAATCTCACTTTGTCAGGCAAACAGATGGGGAGGTCAGAAACGTTGGGTCTGCAGTCTGAATCTGTGGACCTGCTTTGTGTAAAGATCCCTGACTGGTGGTGATGGAGGTTTAATGATGTGTGGAACGTCGACTTGGCCCCTTCAACACAAATCAATCATCATCTAAATGGCCCAGCCTTTCCCACTTTATATATATTTTTTCTGACCATGTGCTGTTTCTTTAAGGCAACAGTTCAAATATATTCAAACTGGTTGAATGAAATTTGTGCAGCTAACAAATCTGCTGACTCGATGTAATGCTGTCATGATGGGCCAGAGAATCAAAAGACTGCTGGTTGATGTTTTGGGATTTTTATAACATGAAGATATGAACTCGAACCTGCAGCAAGTACCCTTCCATTTATAAAGTGGTGTTTTAATAAAATTCATGGTGATATGCAAATGCTATATTTTTATTATTACTCAAAAAAGTGTGAAAAAAATGAATAAAAATGTTATGCGCTGAACATCTGTCTCTTTATCACAAGATGGCATCACTACTGATGTGTAATGTAATTAAGATTTAAAGAATACTCTGGCAATTACCTGTCTAATGGGCCGTTTATCTGCGCTTCTTCTCCAAGCTGTCTGTTTTTTGCTGCTTGGCTTGTTGAGAGGCAGGCAGATGTATATGAAATTGCTCCCACTGTACGAAAGAGAGGAGCTGCTTTAGCAATGCCGTTCTGCAAAGAGTTCTCACAGTTGAATGTTTATTTTCCACAGGTCTGTTTAAAGTTGTTGGAGGAAAACGAGCAGGCTGTGGCAAAGTAGGAAGAAGTTGTTGATCAGTTCACTGACCAACAAGCTACGGCACTTCCTTTTTTAGCACTCTGGGATAAAACAAGGACACCAAAAGCAGAAGGAGCATAACCTGGAACATGAAACAATCCATATTCAGTTATGCAGTGATGTGGGCGGCGAGTTACCTTTTCCATCACCGATGACACCTGAAAGACGCCCTGTGGAGTTGCACTGACAACACTTATGAACCTGCTCGCACCCCTCCTGGGTGCAAAGTCAGGGTTGAGCGACACCTTGTCTTTGTGTCTTTTTTGCTCCAGTGGGTGGTGC
The DNA here is from genome assembly GCA_006937955.1 of Pachypanchax playfairii. Lineage (NCBI taxonomy): Eukaryota > Metazoa > Chordata > Actinopteri > Cyprinodontiformes > Aplocheilidae > Pachypanchax > Pachypanchax playfairii. The sequence continues at coordinate 991,830 of SSNP01000057.1, read as the reverse complement.
AGACAGATTGTGGCACTGCGGGATGTATGCCTATATGTTCACACAGCGTGCATGAAGAAGGTAGATGTTCACCAGACGAAAGCCAAAAGTTTGGGAGTTTGACAGAAGCAGAAGTTGACAATAATGTTAAAGGAGGCAGTGGGGGGTGTTTAAACAATCTGTATAGAAGAGGTGAAGGAATTAGGCCACTTCCTTTTAAATCAGAGTTCTTGCTGCTTTGCACCAGTAGAATTTCTACAGTTAGATGCACACTGGTTGTACTGTGTAGTGGTGGTAGTTAGTGTTGTAGATAATCTAAAGGCTTGACCCAAAAGACAAACTATTTTGTCAATTACATCTTATAAAGTGTATATTAGTGTAAAGACTTTGATTTAGTACTTAGTACCTTAAACATCCAAGACAATTTATGTTGTCATTGTTATTTTTCTAAAAAAACATATGAAAAAGCTGCATTCAGTGTTTATGGACTTTGAAAAAATACATGTTAGTTTGTAGTATTTGAAGTCTAGTATGAATATATTATGTAAAAATAACCCACCTGATGTCAACATGACAATCAGTAAATGTCCAACACAGTAACTCAACAACAGAGTGTCTTCAGTCAAAGACTTCTTCTTCTAACCGCTACAGGTCCACAGCTAGAACCCTCTACAGGAGATCCTTCCTGCCCCCAGCTAGAACCCTCTACAGGAGATCCTTCCTGCCCCCAGCTAGAACCCTCTACAGGAGATCCTTCCTGTCCACAGCTAGAACCCTCTACAGGAGATCCTTCCTGCCCCCAGCTAGAACCCTCTACGGGAGATCCTTCCTGTCCACATCTAGAACCCTCTACGGGAGATCCTTCCTGTCCACAGCTAGAACCCTCTACAGGAGAAAGCTTGCTGTCTACAGCTAGAACCCTCTACAGGAGAACCTTCCTGTCTACAGCTAGAACCCTCTACGGGAGATCCTTCCTGTCCACAGCTAGAACCCTCTACAGGAGAAAGCTTGCTGTCTACAGCTAGAACCCTCTACAGGAGAACCTTCCTGTCTACAGCTAGAACCCTCTACCGGAGATCCTTCCTGTCTACAGCTAGAACCCTCTACGGGAGATCCTTCCTGTCCACATCTAGAACCCTCTACAAAATGTTTGAGGGGATTTTCAGTAAAATATAAATAGAAATACAGTGGGGCAAAAAAGTATTTAGTCAGCCACCAATTGTGTAAGTTCTCCCACTTAAAAAGATCAGAGAGGCCTGTAATTTTCATCATAGGTATACCTCAACTATGAGAGACAAAATGAGGAAAAAAAATCCAGAAAATCACATTGTCTGATTTTTAAAGAATTTATTTGCAAATTATGGTGGAAAATAAGTATTTGGTCAATAACAAAAGTTAATCTCAATACTTTGTTATATAGCCTTTGTTGGCAATGACAGAGGTCAAACGTTTTCTGTAAGTCTTCACAAGGTTTTCACACACTGTTGCTGGTATTTTGGCCCATTCCTCCATGCAGATCTCCTCTAGAGCAGTGATGTTTTAGGGCTGACGCTGGGCAACACAGACTTTCAACTCCCTCCAGAGATTTTCTATGGGGTTGAGATCTGGAGACTGGCTAGGCCACTCCAGGACCTTGAAATGCTTCTTACGAAGCCACTCCTTCGTTGCCCGGGCGGTGTGTTTGGGATCATTGTCATGCTGAAAGACCCAGCCACGTCTCATTTTCAATGCCCTTGCTGATGGAAGGAGGTTTTCACTCAAAATCTTACGATACATGGCCCCATTCATTCTTTCCTTTACACGGATCAGTCGTCCTGGTCCCCTTGCAGAAAAACAGCCCCAAAGCATGATGTTTCCACCCCCATGCTTTACAGTAGGTATGGTGTTCTTTGGATCCAACTCAGCATTCTTTCCCCTCCAAACACGACAAGTTGAGTTTCTACCAAAAAGTTCTATTTTGGTTTCATCTGACCATATGATGTTCTCCCAATCCTCTTCTGGATCATCCAAATGCTCTCTAGCAAACCGCAGACGGGCCTGGACGTGTCCTGGCTTCAGCGGGGGGACACGTCTGGCACTGCAGGATTTGAGTCCCTGGCGGCGTAGTGTGTTACTGATGGTAGCCTTTGTTACTTTGGTCCCAGCTCTCTGCAGGTCATTCACTAGGTCCCTCCGTGTGGTTCTGGGATTTTTGCTCACCGTTCTTGTGATCATTTTGACCCCACGGGGTGAGATCTTGCGTGGAGCCCCAGATCGAGGGAGATTATCAGTGGTCTTGTATGTCTTCCATTTTCTAATAATTGCTCCCACAGTTGATTTCTTCACACCAAGCTGCTTACCTATTGCAGATTCAGTCTTCCCAGCCTGGTGAAGGTCTACAATTTTGTTTCTGGTGTCCTTTGACAGCTCTTTGGTCTTGGCCATAGTGGAGTTTGGAGCGTGACTGTTTGAGGTTGTGGACAGGTGTCTTTTATACTGATAACGAGTTCACACAGGTGCCATTAATACAGGTAACGAGTGGAGGACCGAGGAGCCTCTTAAAGAAGTTACAGGTCTGTGAAAGCCAGAAATCTTACTTGTTTGTAGGTGACCAAATACTTATTTTCCACCATAATTTGCAAATAAATTCTTTAAAAATCAGACAATGTGATTTTCTGGATTTTTTTTCCTCATTTTGTCTCTCATAGTTGAGGTATACCTATGATGAAAATTACAGGCCTCTCTGATCTTTTTAAGTGGGAGAACTTACACAATTGGTGGCTGACTAAATACTTTTTTGCCCCACTGTATAATCATTCCCAGCATTTTTTATTTATATATTTTTAAGAGGAATAAATCTGAATACAATTCAGGTTTATTCATATAGATTCACCAGTGGGAGGTGGTTCATTAATTCAATTGGCCTCTGCAGTGCACCGTATTAGTGGTTGTCACTTTATAGCTCCTAATTGATTCATTCATTTCTATTAGTCATGAAATGAAATTAGCCATTGACAAGCCAGGCAGTCAGGTTCTGATCAATAAACACTGGTAGTGGTTTAGTGTTTCAACAATCATCCGTGTTTTAGTCTGCAGTTTTTTTTTCTTTGACTTTTGTAAAATACTGTATGCATAAAACAGAGAGCCACAATTACAAATTCCAAAATAAAAGGTCAATAAAACAGTATTTTATGTCAAGGCTGCCGATTGCTGCAACTTGTTGGTGATTACACCTTCCTCAGGTAAAATCTAAAGAAGGTGCTAAATCTTTGTGAAACTGAGAGCATTATGACAATTTATGTGTTTATTAATGGTCCTGGTTTGAAACCGGACTGCGGCCTTTCCACATGGAGTTTACATGTTCTCCTTCATGTGTAGGTTTCCTCCTGGGACTCCGGCTTCCTCCCTCAGACCAAAAATATGCTCGAGGTTAATTGGCAACTCTAAATTGGCCCTAGGTGTGTGTGAATGATTGTCCATCTATAGCCTGGTGATGGACTGGTGATCTGTCCAGGTGTAGCCCCGCCTCTCGCCCAATGATCACTGAAGATACCAGCTCTCCTTATGAACAGGAATAAGAGCTAATGACTGACTGACTAGTTCTGTAAGGATTTTCTTGTTGTAGGTCATGAGATATTTCACAGACAAAACATAAAAGATGAGCACATTCACAAAAAAACAGTAACACAGAGACATGTACTAAAGGCACCATTGGACATTTTTCATTTTTTGGTGGTAGATAATAACATAAAAACATATTTTGGTAATATGACATTTATTAGTGAGAAACAAATAGTTCAGAAGACATAAAAATGCAACATTAGTCTGTAGGAAAAATCCACCCAGTAGTGAACTGAACATGTTTATTGATGTTTCACAGTATGTTTCAAGTATCATATATTAGCAGGACTTGTGTTTAGCCCCTCCACCCAAGTTTCCTCACTTAGAACAAAACATTTTGAACTGCCACTAGACTGAGGGGAAAATAAGGGGATCTTAAATGGCAGCTGACTGAGTGGAGCATGAACTGGAAGGAACAGTGAGCTATGTGTGCTGGAGATCAGCTCTGCCACAAAGAGAACAGAAGAGTCACAGATACACTCACACACACATTGTGGAAAATACTTTGAAAAGGGTCCTTGCAGACAATGTTTCTTCCTTTGCCTTTTGCCTTCTTGCACTGTCAAGATACTACCACTGAACTACAAAACAGCTCAGGAAATGACAGCTGCAATCCTTTGCAACACTTCCTGGAGAGTTGCATGAATCTTTGTTTCTTGCACTGATCCTGCAGCTAGGGCTGGTTGTTAAGCAGAAAACATGGAACTTTGCATCTTGGGGCAAATGATGTCCCTTGGATGACCTGCAGGGGAAAACACAGCCCCATTTCACATCTCACCATAATCAGCCAATTTGTTTTCGACATGACAAGATACAAGAAATATCTACTGTTCTACCGACAGCCACGCATTTTTGGAAAAGTACAGCCAGGCTAATGAAAAAGGTCAGTTTTGTTGTGCATCATGCACTGGTGATATTCAGTGCGTGAGGTGAAGAGCCTCGGGCAAGGCTCCTATTAGCAGATGCCTGCAGCAAAGTAAGAGTGTAGAAGCCAACTCAGGAGTGACAGGGGAGACTCCGGTACTATTAACATAAAAGCTAGTACACATGTGTGTTTGAGCTAATAGCTACACGCTGTTCTCGATTAGGGAAAAGACACCGAGGTTAGATGGTCAAATAAAACAACATCCCTGGTCTTTTTAAGGTGAGATGTTAAAATATGATTTTTAATCTATATCAGCTGTTTACCCTCAGGCCAGTGGCATTTTTCTTTACAGGTGCAGAAATAAAGAGATTTAATAAATTTGCACTTTATATTATTACATCACATAAGAGACGGATGGTTAAAATCATATTAGGATTTATTGAAAAACACTCTGCACTGAGTTTCTACCACAATATACTGAAAATATCATATGACACAGAGGTAAAAAATAGCATGAAAAACTTCTAATACAATGATTTTTCTAAGGTATGCAGAATAAAAAAAACTCTTGATATTTCTTTTAAATGTGAACTTTATTAGTCACTGTTTATTAAACCTATCTCAAAGGTCAGATCCTACTTGTGATAAAATGTGTTGAAAAGAGTTAGTTGTATTTACCAAGATATAAGAAAAATATGACCCTTTGAAGGTAGTAAAGAGGATTTTGTAGCAAATTTAATGTCAAATTTACTTTAAAATCATTCTATCAACTTGTAGTGGTCTTGTACTTCTGGTTTCCAAAAGAAAAAGTTATAATATTTATAAATCATAGACCTGGTGGGGCTTGAAATAAAGTAGCCAAAAGATAACGAACCCTTTTTGTTATCTATTGGCTACTAGATCGTCAATCACACTTGTACTGTTAAAAGAGTAACAATAAACAGCCCTTTACCATCGATGAGTCCAACATGTTCGAAGAAACAAAGTTGTAGTAGTTCAAGAAAAAAGTCCACCGATGCTGATAGTAAACAAATAAGGGAGGATTACTTTGCAAATTTTTATTGGAGGCATTTCTGGCATTGGATGGAAGGGGGGGCTACAATGCATGTGCACTATTCAAAAAACGACAAACAGCTGTTGAGCTTCTCATTCAAGGCAAAATGCTCTTTACTACCTTTAGGTCAATTTAATGTTTTTCCTTTCAAAGCTAAGATTGAGTTTCATAAACATGATCACAATTTATTATACAATATATAGCCCCAATTAAAAAAAAAGTTGGGATGGTGAATAAAATGTACACATAAATAGAATGCAATCATTTGCGAAGCTCATACACCCGTATTTTATTCCCAATAGAACATATCAGATGTAGAAACTGAGATTTTTATCATTTCAGAGACAATAAATATTTATTAATTGTGAGCTCAATCAATCAAAATCAAAAATACTTTATTAATACCTGAAGGGAAATTAAGTGTTGTTGTGGCTCAGTTCTTTTTCAGGAAGCCATTATAGAAGGTTCTAGCTGTGGACAGGAAGGTTCTCCTGTAGAGGGTTCTAGCTGTGGACATGAAGGATCTCCTGTAGAGGGTTCTAGCTGTGGACAGGAAGGATCTCCTGTAGAGGGTTCTAGCTGTGGACGGGAAGGATCTCCTGTAGAGGGTTCTAGCTGTGGACATGAAGGATCTCCTGTAGAGGGTTCTAGCTGTGGACAGGAAGGATCTCCTGTAGAGGGTTCTAGCTGTGGACATGAAGGATCTCCTGTAGAGGGTTCTAGCTGTGGACAGGAAGGATCTCCTGTAGAGGGTTCTAGCTGTGGACGGGAAGGATCTCCTGTAGAGGGTTCTAGCTGTGGACGGGAAGGATCTCCTGTAGAGGGTTCTAGCTGTGGACATGAAGGATCTCCTGTAGAGGGTTCTAGCTGTGGACAGGAAGGATCTCCCGTAGAGGGTTCTAGCTGTGGACGGGAAGGATCTCCTGTAGAGGGTTCTAGGTGTGGACGGGAAGGATCTCCTGTAGAGGGTTCTAGCTGTGGACATGAAGGATCTCCTGTAGAGGGTTCTAGCTGTGGACAGGAAGGATCTCCTGTAGAGGGTTCTAGCTGTGGACAGGAAGGATCTCCAGTAGAGGGTTCTAGCTGTGGACGGGAAGGATCTCCTGTAGAGGGTTCTAGCTGTGGACGGGAAGGATCTCCTGTAGAGGGTTCTAGCTGTGGACGGGAAGGATCTCCTGTAGAGGGTTCTAGCTGTGGAAGGGAAGGATCTCCTGTAGAGGGTTCTAGCTGTGGACAGGAAGGATCTCCTGTAGAGGGTTCTAGCTGTGGACAGGAAGGATCTCCTGTAGAGGGTTCTAGCTGTGGACAGGAAGGATCTCCTGTAGAGGGTTCTGGCTGTGGCCAGGAAGGATCTCCTGTAGAGGGTTCTAGCTGTGGACGGGAAGGATCTCCTGTAGAGGGTTCTAGCTGTGGACGGGAAGGATCTCCTGTAGAGGGTTCTAGCTGTGGACATGAAGGATCTCCTGTAGAGGGTTCTAGCTGTGGACAGGAAGGATCTCCTGTAGAGGGTTCTAGCTGTAGACAGGAAGGATCTCCCGTAGAGGGTTCTAGCTGTGGACGGGAAGGATCTCCTGTAGAGGGTTCTAGCTGTGGACATGAAGGATCTCCTGTAGAGGGTTCTAGCTGTGGACAGGAAGGATCTCCTGTAGAGGGTTCTAGGTGTGGACGGGAAGGATCTCCTGTAGAGGGTTCTAGCTGTGGACAGGAAGGATCTCCTGTAGAGGGTTCTAGCTGTAGACAGGAAGGATCTCCCGTAGAGGGTTCTAGCTGTGGACGGGAAGGATCTCCTGTAGAGGGTTCTAGGTGTGGACAGGAAGGATCTCCTGTAAAGGGTTCTAGCTGTGGACAGGAAGGATCTCCTGTAGAGGGTTCTAGCTGTAGACAGGAAGGATCTCCTGTAGAGGGTTCTAGCTGTGGACGGGAAGGATCTCCTGTAGAGGGTTCTAGCTGTGGACGGGAAGGATCTCCTGTAGAGGGTTCTAGGTGTGGACGGGAAGGATCTCCTGTAGAGGGTTCTAGGTGTGGACGGGAAGGCTCTCCTGTGCTGTGGACGGGAAGGATCTCCTGTAGAGGGTTCTAGCTGTAGACAGGAAGGATCTCCTGTAGAGGGTTCTAGCCGTAGACGGGAAGGATCTCCTGTAGAGGGTGTGGACGGGAAGGATCTCCTGTAGAGGGTTCTAGGTGTGGACGGGAAGGATCTCCTGTAGAGGGTTCTAGCTGTGGACAGGAAGGATCTCCTGTAGAGGGTTCTAGGTGTGGACGGGAAGGATCTCCTGTAGAGGGTTCTAGCTGTGGACGGGAAGGATCTCCTGTAGAGGGTTCTAGCTGTGGACGGGAAGGATCTCCTGTAGAGGGTTCTAGGTGTGGACGGGAAGGATCTCCTGTAGAGGGTTCTAGCTGTGGACGGGAAGGATCTCCTGTAGAGGGTTCTAGGTGTGGACAGGAAGCATCTCCTGTAGAGGGTTCTAGGTGTGGACAGGAAGGATCTCCTGTAGAGGGTTCTAGCTGTGGACATGAAGGATCTCCTGTAGAGGGTTCTAGCTGTGGACAGGAAGGATCTCCCGTAGAGTCTAGCTGTGGACGGGAAGGATCTCCTGTAGAGGTGTGGACAGGAAGCATCTCCTGTAGAGGGTTCTAGGTGTGGACAGGAAGGATCTCCTGTAGAGGGTTCTAGGTGTGGACGGGAAGGATCTCCTGTAGAGGGTTCTAGCTGTGTACGGGGAGGATCTCCTGTAGAGGGTTGTGGTGTGGACAGGAAGGATCTCCTGTAGAGGGTGGTGTGGACAGGAAGGCTCTCCTGTAGAGGTGGACAGGAAGCATCTCCTGTAGAGGGTTCTAGGTGTGGACAGGAAGGATCTCCTGTAGAGGGTTCTAGGTGTGGACAGGAAGGCTCTCCTGTAGAGGGTTCTAGCTGTGGGGTTCTAGCTGTGGACAGGAAGGATCTCCCGTAGAGAGCTGTGGACGGGAAGGATCTCCTGTAGGGATCTCCTGTAGAGGGTTCTAGGTGTGGACAGGAAGCATCTCCTGTAGAGGGTTCTAGGTGTGGACAGGAAGGATCTCCCGTAGAGGGTTCTAGGTGTGGACGGGAAGGATCTCCAGTAGAGGGTTCTAGCTGTGGACGGGAAGGATCTCCTGTAGAGGGTTCTAGCTGTGGACGTGAAGGATCTCCTGTAGAGGGTTCTAGCTGT
>SSNP01000057.1:954253-983093 GCA_006937955.1 Pachypanchax playfairii | reverse complement strand
CTAGGTGTGGACAGGAAGGATCTCGTGTAAAGGGTTCTAGCTGTGGACGGGAAGGATCTCCTGTAGAGGGTTCTAGGTGTGGACAGGAAGCATCTCCTGTAGAGGGTTCTAGGTGTGGACAGGAAGGATCTCCTGTAGAGGGTTCTAGGTGTGGACAGGAAGGCTCTCCTGTAGAGGGTTCTAGCTGTGGACAGGAAGGATCTCCTGTAAAGGGTTCTAGCTGTGGACAGGAAGGATCTCCCGTAGAGGGTTCTAGCTGTGGACGGGAAGGATCTCCTGTAGAGGGTTCTAGCTGTGGACAGGAAGGATCTCCTGTAGAGGGTTCTAGCTGTGGACAGGAAGGATCTCCCGTAGAGGGCTCTAGGTGTGGACGGGAAGGATCTCCAGTAGAGGGTTCTAGCTGTGGACGGGAAGAATCTCCTGTAGAGGGTTCTAGCTGTGGACGGGAAGGATCTCCTGTAGAGGGTTCTAGCTGTGGACGGGAAGGATCTCCTGTAGAGGGTTCTAGCTGTGGACAGGAAGGATCTCCTGTAGAGGGTTCTAGGTGTGGACGGGAAGGATCTCCTGTAGAGGGTTCTAGGTGTGGACAGGAAGCATCTCCTGTAGAGGGTTCTAGGTGTGGACAGGAAGGATCTCCTGTAGAGGGTTCTAGGTGTGGACAGGAAGGCTCTCCTGTAGAGGGTTCTAGCTGTGGACGGGAGGATTCTCCTGTAGAGGGTTCTAGGTGTGGACGGGAAGGATCTCCCGTAGAGGGTTCTAGCTGTGGACAGGAAGGATCTCCTGTAGAGGGTTCTAGCCGTAGACGAGACAGATCTCCTGTAGAGGGTTCTAGCTGTGGACGGGAAGGATCTCCTGTAGAGGGTTCTAGCTGTGGACGGGAAGGATCTCCTGTAGAGGGTTCTAGCTGTAGACAGGAAGGATCTCCTGTAGAGGGTTCTAGCCGTAGACGGGAAGCATCTCCTGTAGAGGGTTCTAGGTGTGGACAAGAGGGAGCTCCTGTAGAGGGTTCTAGCTGTGGACGGGAAGGATCTCCTGTAGAGGGTTCTAGGTGTGGACAGGAAGCATCTCCTGTAGAGGGTTCTAGGTGTGGACAGGAAGGCTCTCCTGTAGAGGGTTCTAGCTGTGGACGGGAGGGAGCTCCTGTAGAGGGTTCTAGCTGTGGACATGAAGGATCTCCTGTAGAGGGTTCTAGCTGTGGACGGGAAGGATCTCCTGTAGAGGGTTCTAGCTGTAGACAGGAAGGATCTCCTGTAGAGGGTTCTAGCTGTAGACGGGAAGCAGCTCCTGTAGAGGGTTCTAGCTGTGGACGGGAAGGATCTCCTGTAGAGGGTTCTAGCTGTAGACGGGAAGGATCTCCTGTAGAGGGTTCTAGGTGTGGACAGGAAGCATCTCCTGTAGAGGGTTCTAGGTGTGGACAGGAAGGATCTCCTGTAGAGGGTTCTAGCTGTGGACAGGAAGGATCTCCTGTAGAGGGTTCTAGCTGTAGACAGGAAGGATCTCCTGTAGAGGGTTCTAGGTGTGGACAGGAAGCATCTCCTGTAGAGGGTTCTAGGTGTGGACAGGAAGGATCTCCTGTAGAGGGTTCTAGGTGTGGACGGGAAGGATCTCCTGTAGAGGGTTCTAGCTGTGGACGGGAAGGATCTCCTGTAGAGCGTTCTAGCTGTAGACCGGAAGGACCTCCTGTAGAGGGTTCTCGCTGTGGACGGGAAGGACCTCCTGTAGAGGGTTCTAGGTGTGGACAGGAAGGAGTACCTGTAGAGGGTTCTAGCTGTGGACAGGAAGGATCTCCTGTAGAGGGTTCTAGCTGTGGACAGGAAGGATCTCCTGTAGAGGGTTCTAGCTGTGGACGGGAAGGATCTCCTGTAGAGGGTTCTAGGTGTGGACGGGAAGGATCTCCTGTAGAGGGTTCTAGCTGTGGACGGGAAGGATCTCCTGTAGAGGGTTCTAGGTGTGGACAGGAAGCATCTCCTGTAGAGGGTTCTAGGTGTGGACAGGAAGGATCTCCTGTAGAGGGTTCTAGCTGTGGACAGGAAGGATCTCCTGTAGAGGGTTCTAGCTGTGGACATGAAGGATCTCCTGTAGAGGGTTCTAGCTGTGGACGCGAAGGATCTCCTGTAGAGGGTTCTAGCTCTGGAAGGGAAGGATCTCCTGTAGACGGTTCTAGGTGTGGACGGGAAGGATCTCCTGTAGAGGGTTCTAGCTGTGGACGGGAAGGATCTCCTGTAGAGGGTTCTAGCTGTGGACATGAAGGATCTCCTGTAGAGGGTTCTAGCTGTGGACAGGCAGGAGCGCCTGTAGAGGGTTCTAGGTGTGGGCGGGAAGGAGCTCCTGTAGAGGGTTCGAGGTGTGGACAGGAAGGATCTCCTGTAGAGGGTTCTAGGTGTGGACGGGAAGGATCTCCTGTAGAGGGTTCTAGCTGTGGACAGGACGCAGCTCCTGTAGAGGGTTCTAGGTGTGGACAGGAAGGATCTCCCGTAGAGGGTTCTAGCTGTGGACGGGAAGGATCTCCTGTAGAGGGTTCTAGGTGTGGACAGGAAGGATCTCCTGTAAAGGGTTCTAGCTGTGGACAGGAAGGATCTCCTGTAGAGGGTTCTAGGTGTGGACGGGAAGGATCTCCTGTAGAGGGTTCTAGCTGTGGACGGGAAGGATCGCCTGTAGAGGGTTCTAGGTGTGGACAGGAAGGATCTCCTGTAGAGGGTTCTACCTGTGGACAGGAAGGATCTCCTGTAGAGGGTTCTAGGTGTGGACGGGAAGGATCTCCTGTAGAGGGTTCTACCTGTGGACAGGAAGCATCTCCTGTAGAGGGTTCTAGGTGTGGACAGGAAGGATCTCCTGTAGAGGGTTCTAGCTGTGGACAGGCAGGATCTCATGTAGAGGGTTCTAGCTGTAGACAGGAAGGATCTCGCGTAGAGGGTTCTAGCTGTGGACGGGAAGGAATTCCTGTAGAGGGTTCTAGCTGTGGACAGGAAGGATCTCCTGTAGAGGGTTCTAGCTGTGGACAGGAAGGATCTCCTGTAGAGGGTTCTAGCTGTGGACAGGAAGGATCTCCTGTAGAGGGTTCTAGCTGTGGACGGGAAGGATCTCCTGTAGAGGGTTCTAGGTGTGGACAGGAAGGATCTCCTGTAGAGGGTTCTAGGTGTGGACAGGAAGGATCTCCTGTAGAGGGTTCTAGGTGTGGACAGGAAGGCTCTCCTGTAGAGGGTTCTAGCTGTGGACGGGAGGATTCTCCTGTAGAGGGTTCTAGGTGTGGACGGGAAGGATCTCCCGTAGAGGGTTCTAGCTGTGGACGGGAAGGATCTCCTGTAGAGGGTTCTAAGTGTGGACAGGAAGGATCTCCTGTAAAGGGTTCTAGCTGTGGACAGGAAGGATCTTCTGTAGAGGGTTCTAGGTGTGGACGGGAAGGATCTCCTGTAGAGGGTTCTAGGTGTGGACAGGAAGCATCTCGAGGGTTCTAGGTGTGGACAGGAAGCATCTTCTGTAGAGGGTTCTAGCTGTGGACGGGAAGGATCTCCTGTAGAGGGTTCTAGCTGTGGACAGGAAGGATCTCCTGTAGAGGGTTCTAGGTGTGGACAGGAAGGATCTCCTGTAGAGGGTTCTAGCTGTAGACAGGAAGGTTCTCCTGTAGAGGTCTGTGCTGCAGCGGATTATGAAGAATCTTCTGACTGAGACACTCTGTTGTTGAGTTACTGTGTTCTGAAGAGGATGATGAAGGTTTTCCATCATTTTCTTCATCCTCCTTTGGACAATCAACTCTAGAGACTCCAGTTCAGTCTCCAGGACAGAATCAGTCCTCCTTATCCATCTGTTCAACCTCTTCATGTCACCTGCTCTGATGCTCCGCCCCCAACAGGTGACTGCAGGTGTGATCAGCTGACAAACTCCTCTTCAAATCTCTGTCTGCTCGTATTGTTGGAAAGCCAGACAGAGACACACTGGAGTCTAGGATATGTTCCTTTAGCCATGTCTCAGTAAAACACATGATGCTGCATTCCTGACACTCTGGCTGGATCTTCAACAGAGTTTCAAGTTCATCCATTTTTGTTAGCAAAGAGATCTCACATTTGTCAGTCTGACTGATGGAAGTGAAGGTTTAAACTTCCTCTTTCTCTCTCTTCACCTTGCTCCTGCTCTGCATCCACGTCTTCTAGTTTTGAGGTCATCAGGGATCCAGGGATTCAATTTGAGGATTATTTCAGCCTTAGAAATGTCAGTTAGCTGCTTTTTCTTGAAAACAAGTTTCTTGTTGCCATGGTTACGCATCATAACAAGTGGCAAAAAAGTGACAAATCAAGCAAAAAACTCAATCAGCACAGCACCCAAATCAGAAGAAAGGTATTTAGAAAATATTTCCAGAAGAAAAAACTAGCAAGAAATACTTAAAAAGAACAAAAAATGCCAGCAAATGCTAGCTAAGTCACAGAGCTACTCCAACAAGCTGCCACCAGTTGTAGCGCTATTCCAGAATGCTACTTCCATCAATTTAAAATGAGAAATGAAAATGAAATGAAAAATGCTTTATTTATCCAAGAAGGGAAATTCAACGTTGTAGTAGTTTTTTTTTTTTTTTTTTTAGTCATACTGTCTATGAAATAGTAAAATATCTTGTATTCACCATCTGGTAAGTTGTTTGTATTCTATTGGAAATAAAATGTAGGTCTGTGGCATTGGGGTTGTTGGAGCCTTTAAACTCTGCAGACTGGCTGGAACTAATGTCTCAGATCTCTCTGTGGAAACTCCACCAGTGACCACAACTCCTTTGAAAGTACGTATAGACATTTACTTGCTAAGGACTGTGTACCTGCTTACTCTCCACGACTGTCTCTTCCTTAACCCTATAATCGCTGGAGTTTTCTGAGCAAATTCAGATTTGTGGACAACATGCCTTGCCAAGAGCAGGTCATACATTGTTTGAAAGCCAGTCAGAAGCCGTTTTCAGACAAACATTTTGGAATACTTGCGGACAATTTGATCTGGTCTTTAACCGGAGTTGTCTTTTAATTAAGACACGTCACCGTTTTGAACGCAAACACTGTACCAGAGAACGTCTGCTCTTGTTACTAGGTCTTCAGCCAGAAAGGTTCCAGAACAAATTATGCAGACAGAGTCTGAAACGGTGCTTTCAGACTCAAAAGCAAAACAAACGAAGTACCGTTTTTCATGGCCTTTCTGAAAGGGGCTAGGAACACACTAGAGTCTGGGTGATGCTCCTTTAGCTACGTCTCAGTGAAACACAGGATGCTACATTCCTGATAATCTGGCTGGGTCTTCAACAGATGGTCTTATTCAATGATCTTGTTAACAAGAGATCTTACATTTGTCAATATGACTGATGGAAGAGGAGGTTTAAAATTCCTATTTTTCTCTCTCCACTTTGCTCCTGCTTTACGTTCACACCTTGTTCTTTTTAACCCATCAGGGATTTGAGTTTTGTTTGAGCCTTAGAAATGTCCATTAGCTGCTCTTTCTTCTAAACAGATCTCTTGTTGATATGGTTATGCATCATAACAAATTGTAAAAAAATTAAAGAGGCCATTTCACACAAATTTCATGACTTTGTGGTTATTTCTGAAGTACTCTTAACCAGTAATATGAAACATTTTATATCTATATCTATATCTTTTATATCTATACCATTCAGTCTTTCTGCGTGAAGATCCGCAACGCTTCGGCTCAAGCTCATTAATATCCATTATGCAAATTTGCTGGACTCAGACTGGCTAACAAACTAGCCTATGAGAGCACGGCTTCCTGTATCCTGCCCCGCTGTGCATGGCAACAGCACACCAAGGATATCCCTGTTTGATACGTGTTTATGCTAACAGCTTTTAGCCAGCAGCATGCTAGCCGTGGTCTCAACTGCTGCGCGAACTGATGAATACTAATGAGGAAAGGAGTCGTGACGTAACAAATGCAGGCTTTTTGAACTCGGGAGAACTCAAGTGTTATCACCACTTGCATAGTTCGAGAGATAAAAACTGAAAGAGAAGTTATTTTGCCATTTTCACACCCACTATGAAGGTAAGAACACATGTGGAGCTAAAATATTAAACAGAAACCTCAGAAAAAACATTTTTAGTGGAATGGCCTCTTTAAGCAAAAATCCTTCAATCAGCACAGCATCCAAATCAGAATAAAAAGTAATTCAAAAGAGTAATATTTTCATTAAAGGAGCAACAAGAGATTTTTCACCGCTAGGTGTGCTGTTGAGTACAGGATTGAGACCAAAACAAAGTCTGTCATGATTGACAGTTTCTTCTACCTCGACAACTTTATGGCTTTCCAGAGCGAGTCATTACAGTAACACTAGATTAAAATAATGATTGTTCCTTACCTGTCCAGGAGAAGAAAAGCAAGCTCCGAGTCAAATCGTAAATTCTCTCGTTCCCTCAGTGTTCTCCATCTTGGAAAAGCAAGACCAATGTTTATCCTGGTTTTGTCCCTTGCTTTACCCGGTTTGTTTGTCATTGGCCGTGGCTTATTGGGTGATGAAATGTGTTCCCGGTCATCTTCAGGTGAACGCGTTGCTCCGCCTTCCGCCATTTCGCTTCAACAATGTGTCGGCTGTACTGAGCGAAGGGAGGGCCTTCGCTCAGTACATGAAGGAGGCGGAGTTTCACATGCACGAACATGCACGCGGAAGGAGACCACCTTTGTAAACAAGAGGCTCGATATCAACACAGAGAGATGGTGTGTGACCTCATGCTATGTTCCAGATGGAATTACACATCTAGAGCTTCACATTGAATATTTTGAATTCTTTCAGACTGGAAATGATGAATTTTTGCTTATTGCTCCTTTAAAAAAGCAAGAAATACTCAAAAAGATAAAAAACACTAACAATGTCACCGAGCTACTCCTACAAGCTGCCACCATGTGTAGAGCTATTCTAGAATCTTCTCTATGCACCTTTCGTACTCCTAGAAAACAAAAAAAACAAAAAACTCAAGCAATATCAGTTCTGGAAAAATTAGGATACATGACTTATTCATGAAACCAGAGCTGTTTTTTCTTTCATTGAGCTACCAAGTCCCATGTGGAAAGTTCACTACTCACTTTGTGTTGCAATATATTCTTTTAACTCTTAGAACTTTTTTCTATTATTTTCTTGTAGGTTGTAGCAGAACCAGAACATTATGACACTAGCTGGGAGTCAAGCCTGTGCTCCAGGTGCAACACTAAGCAACATTTTGTGATATGGTGTGAGATTGAACGTCCTTTTCAAGAATTTGAAACAGATGTAACTCCATCTTTCAGCAAAGGATGATCTTTGTTTAAAATTCATGCATAAAAGGCACCAGGATACACATTCTTTCATGGAGTGCCAGGCCTTTCATGTACAGCATTAATAAAATTTTAGTATTATTATATTTCAGCAGGCCAATGCCCTTTTTGCCCCCACTCCTGGTTTTTGCTCAGGCTTTAACACTACTTCCACTGATTTCAAAGAATTTTTGACTCTTTCTTGAATCCCTTTCCATCTTTTTGCTACTTCTCAGTTCATGGTCTGATAAAAGCCAATCAGAGGGTCATAAAAGTTTAATAAAAAGTAAGGCATAAAGTGTCAATTTATTGGCTGTTATATGTGCTTACTTTTCCACTTAACCTGCCTGCACTAGTGGTTTCATAGTAAAAGGCAATTGTGTTGGGAAAAAGCCTCTGGTTATATTTATTTCTGTAAATTGTTGGCCTTTAAAATAGGTGAACCATATTCAGCACAAAAAATACTATCTATATTTATCACATAGTACGAAATGTGTTTGTGTTGAGTGCTGTACATGACTAAAATACAAGTGTGTGGGTGTTGGAGGTCTATGTTAGAGTAATCTTCCTACATGTAAACAAGAGTGTGTAGTTTGTCATGGGAATAACTGGACCGTTTATGAGTTTGTTAGTATGCATAAAACCTGGTCTGTACACTTGAGGCAATGGCCTGCCTGAGTTTCTAGAAGAAGAGGCTGGAAGCTGCTGGCAACCCAGAGCATACAAACACATTGATCTTTTCATTTTTGGCTTTATCGTTTATATTATGGACTTTTTGTCTTAATCCTGAATTTAGTGACTAGACTTTGGTGTTGATGATGTTTTATGTAAGTGTTAACTACTAGGCTTCATAGCTAAAGCATCTTCATGTGATTTCAGCTTAGGTTAAAGACTGAAATATAGGTCTTTAAAGGGGGGTGGGGGGGGAACAGAGCAATCGTCTTTGGCCAAGACTTATGTCAAGGTACTGGCAGTGGGCTTCTATTCTGCAGAGCCCAGGGATAAAGTAGTTGTGGCTCTCGCTCCAGTCTGCATCTTTGTCCTCCATGTTATGAGACACACTACTATCCTGGACCTCGGAGCAATGGCAGAGCGCCTGACATGCCTGTCTGTGTCTCCTCTTATCCCATCAGCCAGCTGTGGCAGCTCTGTGTGGGAAGAGAGTAAAAAGGGTGTATGGCATTTTATAGTAAGAGAAAACGAAAAACCGAAGACTTTGGCAAATGTTTTAGCTGCGTCAAAACCTGAACCTAATTGTTTTGGACCCCTTTTTTTGAGTTTTTTTTTGTGTTCAGTCTGTTTCTGTGCTGAGGGGATACTCTTCATCTAAACCACAATGTTCCAAATAAGAGTGTTGAGAGGAACCATGGCGTTTTGCTATTCAAAAACCAATTTCTTCGAGTGTCAGACAGGGAGAGTCCATTACACAAAAGACATGTTATCCATCAACCAGTTGATTTGGAACCAAAGGACTCTGATTTTTTTTCACTGAACATTTTTCCTGTTTTTCATCAGTATAGCAATGCTTTGTGCTGCACTGTAAATACAATCTAAACTGAATGCGAGAGGCTTCTTTATAAAAATCAACCTCTTCTCATTTTGATCAGTGATTTGACCTTCAGCAACTTCAGGCGTTAAAGAGTCCTTAGACAGAACAGTGAATCCCCTGTTTTTCAATACAATTTAATGCAGAGTAGAAGCAGAAAGTAATAAAATGCTATTCTCTTTTTATATAGTTATGTTAAATAGATTTAAACCTCCTGTGTATACTGACACATTTGTTGATATGTAGCGGTAACAGGCAAATCTGTAAATTCAATCCATTTGTAATATGCTTTATAAGATTCTCCCTGATTATGTCACCCTTTCTCAACTGCTAAGAAAGCAGAGGAAGTTCTCATTATTGCATTACTTTAGGCTTTAATTTAGCTAAAGTGGTCAGATTTACAGTAGGCATTTTAAACAGTGAACATAGATTTTATGTTATCTCTTCCCAGTTTGAAGGGCAAATGAATACTGAGAAAATAGTCATGGAAAATCCTGATGAGTATATTTTATATGTAGTTAAATTGATATTAAGATATACTTCAAATATAGTCAGAATGAAAGTTGTTTTTCTACTGATTTATATGTAAGATGTGTATTTTACTGCTACTTAAAGGAGCTTTACATGACCACTTTATACAGTTTTCATTTTTCTGAAGAGTTTGTCCTATTTTTGTTACATGGAACCAAGTGCCAGCATTTCATTTCTAGTTTCCTGAATTCATGGATGACCCTAGACACTCACCTCATAGCACCCACTCATCTTTTTATCTTACCCAAAGTCACCCCTCAGCTCTACTGCCTACAGCTATATGTAACCCCATCCCCACTGTCCCAGATCCCCCTCAGCAGGATGCTGCATTTTCCTTGACAACCACAGGGTCCATTAGAGTTTGCTCCAGTTACAACAAAAGAATCTGTGACACAAACAATCCTCAGACACAGACTGTTGTAAATGTATTTTATTGTTATTTTCCTTTGTTGTTCTGTCATTCCATGTGAGTCACATGTCCAAACATTTATTATGAAGAGGAATATAAACTTTTTTCCTGCACCTACTTGACCAGAGATTAAGCTTTGTGGCTGTATGACATTTTTGACCTTTTCAAACTGACAGATCTACAGTGCTTTGCTCTGTCCAACACTTATTTCATGCTTCAGGGCTCAGATATGTCCCTTTAAGAAATGTTCCAAATGTAAAAAATACACAATTGCACAGTTACCATGTACTAATTAAGTAAAATGTACAATTATTTTGTCTTTTTTCCTTACAGTCCTTACTTTCGATGCATAGTGACCTAAACACTAACCAAATATTCACTCAGTCAACTCAACACGTGTTAATCTTTCAGGCACATTGCTGTCTTTATACAAACCCTAACTCTATTGTGGCTCACTATTTGTGCACACATAAATAAACATGCTGAAATCTGGCCCTGAGGCAAAAACGTTTGCTTAAACCCAAGAGTAAAAACAAAAAGTTAACTCTCTTCCATTTGTCTCCCCCCCCCCCTTTTCTGTTTGGAATCTGTTGAATTCTTCTCTTTGTCTCATTTCTATTGATTCATAATCTAAGCTGAATGAAGTGAAAGTCACACGAGGGCAATGGCAAGTTCAAAAACACACAATTTACAGCTTTTTAAGTCAAAGCGATAAATACACCGCTGCTGTAGGAATGTGACAGAAGGGTTAAAGTTCTGCTTAAGAGTTCACACACACACACACACACACACACACACACACACACACACACACACACACACACACACAAGTGTGTTTTGTTATCCTTATGGGGACCGTCCATTGACTTCCATTGATTTTAGTAACTAGATTTATACCTAACCCAAACCCTTTTACTAACCTTAACCATTACTGATCTATAACTAACCCTAAGACTAACTAAAACTCTATTCACACCATACCTATAAACCTAACCCCTAACCCTAAAAAGGGGAGTCCCCCTCATGGGGACCAGGCTTCGGTCCCCACAAGAACCCTCGGACCCCAGAAAGATAGTAAAAGTCAGGAAACTGGTCCTTAGGAGGTCAGAAATACAAACCCACACACACACACACACACACACACACACACACACACACACACACACACACACACACACACACACACACACACACAAGTGTGTTTTGTTATCCTTATGGGGACCGTCCATTGACTTCCATTGATTTTAGTAACTAGATTTATACCTAACCCAAACCCTTTTACTAACCTTAACCATTACTGATCTATAACTAACCCTAAGACTAACTAAAACTCTATTCACACCATACCTATAAACCTAACCCCTAACCCTAAAAAGGGGAGTCCCCCTCATGGGGACCAGGCTTCGGTCCCCACAAGAACCCTCGGACCCCAGAAAGATAGTAAAAGTCAGGAAACTGGTCCTTAGGAGGTCAGAAATACAAACCCACACACACACACACACACACACACACACACACACACACACACACACACACACACACACACACACACAAACTCACACAACAGGCTGCAGCCACTTTTCAAAGGTTGTGTTGTCTTCTTTTGGGAGAATGATTCATCTTTATTGTGCTGTCCAAGGTACTGACCAGCTGATGCAGCTAGGGAGCTGTCCATAGTTCTGAATTCAGTCTTGAAGGCTGTAAGATTCTTTTACTCAAGAAATAAGCGGCAACAAACTATATGCTCTACAAAGTGTTAATACTTTGTTATATATACATCATATTTTGTTTATAACTTTAACTTATTTGCAAAAGTATCTTTAAAGTTTATATGTAACATGAGTTACATTAAAAGCTCCCTATCAATGCCACATGGTCAGGCCACGGACAGAGTTTGCAAGGTGCAGTCTGAGTCATAGCGCTGGTGGCAGACCCACCATTTAATGTGATTTTCTGACTTCTTCATACTTGGCAATGTGGGACACAGTTCAAACAGAGCTCAGACAGAATATATTGGATGGGGAAGCAGTGCGTATGTATGTGCTGTTGCGTGTATGAGGAAAAGTGCAGGCTGGTTGATGAAGTTTGTGTGTTCACAGAGGCATTTGTGTGTATTTGTAGATGCTCTTGTGTGTGTGTGTGTGTGTGTGTGTGCGTGTGTGTGTACTTACACATGCTCACGTACTAAGTTGGGCATAACGCTGGATTCAAAGGGAGCCTTTGAAGTATTTTGATGTTCCCTGGCTGCTCTCTTGCCAGTTTCCTAAATAGGTCAGAGACTCTGCACTCTACCTTCTGCACTGCGTGAGCTGTACTGCAGCCTGCTCAGAAAAAAAAATAAGAAAGGCCACGAAAAGATCATTTACTTAACCTTACATCGTCCAAAATGAACTAAAAATCAAGCTGCCAGACTCTAGTTTGCTTCCAAACGTTTTAGCTTCATGGCAGTATTGTGTTTACAAGAGGCTCAGCGGGTGCACCTTCATAACCTGCAGGCTGTGTACATGCTGTTAGAGCCAGAACAAGGAGAGATGGACACAAAGTTTGACAGATGAAAAGAGAGAGAGAAAAAAAAAGAAAGTGAAACAGAGCCAAAGACTGAGGGAGAGTGAGACAGAATGAGATAGACACAAATAGATCAACATAGAATGAGGTGCTAATGAGAGGGATGGCACAGACAGAGCAGGGGAGACGTAGAAGAGGTCTGTGTGTGTGTGTGTGTGTGTGTGTGTGTGTGTGTGTGTGTGTGTGTGTGTGTGTGTGTGTGTGTGTGTGTGTGTGTGCTGGTGTGGTCCTGCAGGCCATCTGTCCGTGGTGCTGTATGAGTTCTGGCTTCATGCTGCTGGTCCCATCTAGGCCAGCCATTTGCATCTTCCAGTCTGCTGACAAATTTGTTATCTGGAGGAAACATTTTCTCAGACAAATCAACTCATTCATGCCCAGTCTTAAGGTGTGTGACTGTGTGTGTGGTGTATGAGCGTGCATGTGCGTGCACGCCTCTGTGTGTGTGTATGTGTGTGGTTCTTACTTTGTTCAAGCTTCCACAGGTTCAGTGGTGACTTCCAGCTCTGTGTAGAATAAGGGATGTGTGCCAACTTCCCAAAGTCTTGTGGGACACAAAGTTGATGCAGGTTGTCTACACTTAGAATAATGGAAGTGTCCTTCTTGTCTCTTTGGATGTCCACACAAGTTAAGGAGATATATAGTTAGTAGTTGTAACACACCCACCTGTTCATTTAAACAAGAAGTTGTATCCAAACTTTTGCCCAAAAAATGTCTGGGAGTCTGCACACACACACACACACACACACACACACACACACACACACACACACACACACACACAAGTGTGTTTTGGTATCCTTATGGGGACCGTCCATTGACTTCCATTGATTTTAGTAACTAGATTTATACCTAACCCAAACCCTTTTACTAACCTTAACCATTACTGATCTATAACTAACCCTAAGACTAACTAAAACTCTATTCACACCATACCTATAAACCTAACCCCTAACCCTAAAAAGGGGAGTACCCCCCATGGGGACCAGGCTTCGGTCCCCACAAGAACCCTCGGACCCCAGAAAGATAGTAAAAGTCAGGAAACGGGTCCCCAGGAGGTCAGAAATACAAACCCACACACACACACACACACACACACACACACACACACACACACACACACACACAACACACACACACACACACACACACACACACCCTCTCTCACACACACACACACACACACACACACACACACACACACACACACACACACACAAGTGTGTTTTGGTATCCTTATGGGGACCGTCCATTGACTTCCATTGATTTTAGTAACTAGATTTATACCTAACCCAAACCCTTTTACTAACCTTAACCATTACTGATCTATAACTAACCCTAAGACTAACTAAAACTCTATTCACACCATACCTATAAACCTAACCCCTAACCCTAAAAAGGGGAGTACCCCCCATGGGGACCAGGCTTCGGTCCCCACAAGAACCCTCGGACCCCAGAAAGATAGTAAAAGTCAGGAAACGGGTCCCCAGGAGGTCAGAAATACAAACCCACACACACACACACACACACACACACAGTGTGTTTTGGTATCCTTATGGGGACCGTCCATTGACTTCCATTGATTTTAGTAACTAGATTTATACCTAACCCAAACCCTTTTACTAACCTTAACCATTACTGATCTATAACTAACCCTAAGACTAACTAAAACTCTATTCACACCATACCTATAAACCTAACCCCTAACCCTAAAAAGGGGAGTACCCCCCATGGGGACCAGGCTTCGGTCCCCACAAGAACCCTCGGACCCCAGAAAGATAGTAAAAGTCAGGAAACGGGTCCCCAGGAGGTCAGAAATACAAACCACACACACACACACACACACACACACACACACACACACACACACACACACACCAAGGCACACACATGCATACAACCAAGCCATGTGCTCACCATTCCCATGGACCCTGTTAGCACCTCCTCTCATCGCCCTTGCAATAGCAAGAATAAATCAGAGTAAGTGGAGTGCTTGTTTTAGTTGCCAGTGGTGGAACGTCCAAACCATCCTGGGAGAGGGTGGAGGAAGGGTTGTGGTGTGATTTATTGTCTAATGGCACAAAGCAAAAAAAAAAAAATCTGCCATGGGAACAGGACAGACTCCCTCCTGGAATCTGATTTGCCTTCTGCTCGACTGGACCATGTTAACAAATACAGCAGAACCACACTCATCTCCCTCCAGGACATGCAAACACCCACTTACTACAGTATTGTACGGCGGGGCGGGGGAGTATCAAGGAGGGGAGTCTTTTTTTAGTGGCAGATCCCATTTTCCCATTTCTCTCTGCTCCACCCTGCTCATTGGGTGTCTTCAGTTCTAAAAAGACAGTCTCCAGCTCCTCTCTCATCTCTTCTTTTCTTCAGTGGTCTCCACAGCAGGGGGCCCGGACTCAACCAGAAACCCTCAGCCTCCCTCTGGGGCTTTGTGTTCCCCTTCATGTCACTGCAGAGGATAAAAGTTTTCTCACATCCTCACAGATGTTAGGCCAATTTTCCAACACTCGAGGCCCCACACAGATGCACAGGTCTGTGTCACATTCAAATGCACCATCACCCTCTCTTTCTCTCTTACACTCACACATGCAGATCAGTGCTCTCATAACTAATGTGTGTCATGGCTGCATATCAAAGTCTTTATGCATCCCTGCAGACTCCAGGCATTTGACAGACAGACTTGGGGCACTTTTTGTAGCTTTTTTTTCTCCATATATCAAGTTTCTGCAGAATAACCATGAGATTAAATGGAACCAACCGAAAACTAGACAGATGCCCTATCACATTTGAAGCATTGTCACCTGCTGTGTTTTGAGAAATGAGTATCTTCATTTGAAGCATGAATGTCGGTTCTGCTGTTCTCTACTGTTTGTCTTAGTTGACTTCCCATTGGGGATTGTAATGCCTGTGTCAGTGGGCACACTAATAGAGATGTGTGAGGTTAACACTATTATATACATCAAAGCCTGCATCTGTGCTCCACCATTATAGGGCCTGTCACCCTCTTCCAGGGATTATACAGGCTTTGAATGGGGGGTGGGGTGTAGGGCTTTTTATAGCACCATAGAAGGGATTTTAATCCAGACAAACAACACCTTTATACAAGTATTACACCAGACTGTCAGTCTGCAGATCTCACTTCTTGAGAAATGGGATGTCAGGATGCAGATAGAAAGAGCAACCAAAAGAAAAAAAATGGATTTGAATGAATCTTTGTTGGAAAAAATCAAACTTGTTAGACTTGATGTGTAACCCTGCCTCTTGTTCAATAACTGCTGGGGATAGGCACCAGCTCTCTGCAACCCTGAACTGGATTAGGTGGGTATAGACAGTAGATGGATGCACCTGATTTATGATTACAAACTAAAAACCTATCAGGGCAGAGATTTGCAGCTGAAGACCATGTACTTCCTGTGACCTTTGGCTGGACATGCAGTGGACATTTCAATCATTTTGTTGTGAACTGCAAGTCCATAAAGTATTTCTGCTCTAGACTTAAACTGGGCAACTAGAACGACAAGAGATGGCAGACATTGTCCATCAGTTGGTCACAGCATATTGCTTGAGAGGAAATTTTTGGACAACCGAATGAGTGGATTGGAATTCACTTGATGTTTACTGCAGATTAGCCAATGCTGCATATTGATACAGAGCAAGAATAATAGAACTGTTAGTATTCTGATAAAACCAAAAGTGGTAAGGTCCACCCCTTTGGCCAGTCTTTTGCATCTGTATGCGTGTCTGTGTGATGGACTAGTGACCTGTCCAAGTTACTCCACCTCTCATCCAGTAATGTCTTGAGATGGGCACCACGACCCTCATGACCTTGAACAGGATCAATAAGGTAAAAATAAAATGATAGATGTTTTTGTGTAGATGGTTTTTAAGAAACAGCTAATGTTGAGAGTTTTTTGGTGCCAATTTATTCTGACTGAGGCAAAATGTTCAGTTTCAAAATCAAATTTAATTTTCTACTACAACAAAAGCATCCAGACTTCTAATCCAGAATTAGACCAAACAATTTGAAGTTTTACATGTTTTGTCAGATGAAATTTGCATGAGAACTTTAAATGTAATTTACATAGTTGAGACATTCATTTTTTGAGAAAAAACGGTTCCTTCGCTGTGTTTTTTCTTTTTCTTCTTTTCCTGTTAATGCAAAACATTTTTAACAGATTGGAGTAGTGCCAACCCTGGTCCTCCGGGTACACATGCCTGCATGTTTTAGACATTTAGAAAACATGATTTAAATTGAAGGATTATTAACAGGCTTCTGCAGAAGTTAATGTCACGGTGTCAATAATTTGGTTGATAATTTGGTCATTTAAATCTGCTGAGTTGGAGCAGTGACACCTCCTCTGGGTGTGTCCAAACATTTGCCTGTTGCTCTGACAATGTAAAGAAAGTAAAAATAACATCATATTTAGTGTTTCTGTCATGGGGGAATTTATTTGATAGATAAAATGTATTTATGGAAAAATATATAAAAAAAATAAACAATAAATCTTTTTATTGAAGTTAAGACTGTAGAACGGCACATGTGTGTAGCACATCTCAACAGGTAGCATATTTCTGCAGAACACCGGTTCTTACGATGGTTGTCTGAGACACGGCTGCGGAAAAGTTATTCAGTACTGCTTTAAGCAAATTTACAAGTCAGATGCAGGATTTTGACTTGTTTCTATAACTCCCTGACTTCCTGAGTTTTTTTTCCTTTTATCATATTTATTATATCTTCTTGTGTCCCCCTAAATTGATTTTTTTTACTTAAAGCTGATATCCCTGATTTCAGATTGACTATCTTAGACTGTCACCAAAGTCACAGAACTCTCAGCCCCTCCCTTCGGGGTAGAATTCCTAAGCCACGCCCCCCCCATGTTTGGAAACACGCGTAGCCCCAGAAGACGACCGAGTGCAAGACACTGGTCTGCAGTTCATTCAGGTACCGTAACATGGTGGAATCACCGGTGACTGAAAACAATATAACAACAAACAACTGACATTAATTGTTACTTTGTCCTGAACCTGACGTGGAACCAGCCGGCGCCTGTTTCTCCTGCTGTGACACGGTAGAGCGGCGAACACTCCCAGCAGTGGTGTGCTGCGGTAATATGTCTCAGTTTATTAGGAGCACAAAAGACAAATAAATGCAGAAGTCCGTATGTCTGGAGAGACTGTCCAATCATTCCTTTAGGACCAAATCATTTGATTGGTTGATGTTTTCAGACGAATACGGGAGAACCACTTAATTATTTTTTTTAGTTTTTTTTATCTTCACAACATATTTTTCTCCCTGCTGTGTTAAAACTTTTTAATCAGCATGAAAAAAATATGTTAAGCTAATTTGTTATGCAAATCAAGTATAGCAGCTTTAATTGTATTTTTTGGCTGATGATATACATTCGCCATGTTCAAGAATAACTACAGTCTCAATGTAAAGACCCTACTACCAGCTGCAGCTATAGCTCTGTTCTGTCACTGTCTGTTTTTTAATTTCTTTTTTTTACTGAGAAACATTGAACAAAACCAAAATGGTTATGACAAAGACCTCGGAATTGGGTAACAAACTGAGGGAGAAAACACATCAAATACCGCAGTCTTCATTTACATTTTCATTTAATTTTCCTTTGGCCTGTAGCGTTGTGTACAAAATCAATCTTTCTAACTCCATTTCCAATATATTACTGGGAGAAAGCAGGAAGAGAGGGGAGATATTGATTGACTGAGTGTTCATTGTGTCTTTACACAAAGTGCACACTTCATAAGAACAGCAATGAAATTGCTGTTTGTTTCCTCTTACTGTGTTTTTATTTTAAGTGAAAGATTAATAATGACTGCTGGATATGGCTTAGGTGTGACAGTCAATACAAATCCATTTCTTCTTCTGGACAACACATTTTGTTTTGTATCGACTCTATGTGTATTTTTCTAAAGTGGCACTGTGTTTTTTTATATTGTAATCAAGTCATAATGCAGTAGTTTTCTTTAAGATAAGTTAACAAGAATTTTGTAATTGTATGTTTCAAAATTTACCCTTAATTATTCTGTTTTAAAGAAGGTAAGAGACTTTTTTGCTGTAACAATAGATTTACACACAAACTCTTGGAGTTCTTTAATTGGCCATGTTTTGCTCTGAATAAAGATTTTCCTTATGGATCAATAACTACATGTATTATTTAGTTTCTTTTCTTGTGGATAGTATTAAAAAAAGTATTTGCCACATTTTAGATTTCCTCTATCTGTTTTTTTTCATATTCTCCCAGAATAAATATTAAATGCAGTTTTCAAATGTTGATAAAATGTGAAGTGAAAGTTATCCAAACCAACCTGACCACCATGTAGAAACGTAATTGCTTCCTATTCAAGAATAAATGAGAAACAAAGTCTTTGACATCTATCAAGGGTTACAGATTCATCTCTAAGGCTTTGAAACACCAGTGAATCATAGTAAGAGACGTTATCCACCAACAGATGAAACATGAAAACCTTCCCAGGAGTCACAGGCCCACCAAAATTACTCTGAGAGTAAATTGATGGCTCATCTTCGAGGTCACAAAGGAACTCAGAACTACATCTAAAGCTCTGCAGGCCTCACTCATCTTAGTTAAAGTGTATCTGACATGTAATTGTTATGTTATTTTAATACTTCATATCCATGATTTTCACCACACTAATAAAGAAATGAGTTTCCTCCTCGTTCCAAAAAATGTAGAGCTGTGCTGCAGCTCGCCATGTTTATCTCTACTTCCTGTTTACTTCCAGTAAACTGCACACGGGTTTTTGTATTCACCAGACGGCACATAAGTTCCTTGATTCCTCGATTTGCCAAGATTCCTTGCAAACAGAATCTGCACAAAAGACAAATGAATGTTTCTTTTGATGGGGATAATATACGGGTTATCGGGTTTTTGCCGGTGTTTACATGACCGTGCATGACTGGGTTACTGCTAATATTCTGGTTTTGAATGGGTTATTGGCTGCATGTAAACGCATTGAGTCAGGAGAAGAGACATAGTGACTGGCGGCTAATTTAAGGGTGATGGGCAAACATCCAGATGGGTTATGTGTATGTAGGGAGCCTGAAACTGTTCAGCATGTGATGTTATATTGTGCTAGATATTCTTTAGAAAGAGAGGAATTATTCAAAGTATATTTGGAGCGAATTTGAAATCGCAACAGATAGAGCTGTCATAAAGTTTATTATTTCAACTAAGCTGTTTGTGAGAATATAAGGTAAAGGCATCATTAATCAGAAGGAGCTGGCATACAGCTAAAAATAATTTCAAGAAGAAGAAGAAGAGACATGTTAAAGAGGACAAATCTGGACTCGTTTTGGACACACAGCCATATATGTTGTAGCTGTTCTGCAACGTAAACACAGTCAGTCTCAGTGTCATCTTGGATGCAGATGAATGTTACAGATAAACAGCCAGATCAGAGCAGGGGAAGGTTTGTAACACACAAGGACATTGATTATTACATTTGACCCATCTCTGAGGAGCAGTCAGCAGAAAACCGGTGCGTGGAAAGTTTGAGCTGTAACCGATGGGGATGAAGAAGAAGCACTGAAGCTTGATGAACAGCTGATCTGGTGAGAACTGTTGTAGAAGGAGCTTGTGGCATGATGCACATCAATGACTGAGCATAGTGCAGTGAATGACAGTGTTTCTCTCTCTGATTATCTGTTTTTGCAGGATTTAATTATCATAACGAAGTTCTGAATTTTTGGTGCACGAGTGTTTGTGTGGTGACAAAAATGAAAAAGTAACGTTCCTGAAGTGTCCTCATGACAGCAGCATGATGTTTGTCCTGATGACGTGTTGTATTTCTGAGTAAATGATGTCATCATTCACTGGGTCTGATTTAGGGAAGTACATTAATGAAGCAGTGTTTCTACAACCACCTGCCAAAAAGCATTTTATCAACAGAAACACAACTCACAGATGCTTTTCAGTGTCCATGTAAGATGTAAACAAAGAGCTGCATTCATGCCTTTAATAGCTTCTGGTTTCAAATTGAGACTGAAGCTCATAAAAACATTATATTTGTGGAGACAACTGAGCTGACTGGAGATGGGAACAGGTGCAAGTGGAACTAGAAAGAAATGAGAGTGTCCAGCGACATTAAACATGATTGAATGACAAGAACTTCCACAAACACAAAGAAGAAACAAATCAAAATCACATGCATTTTTTGGTTTGTGGGCGGTACCCAGAGATAGTCTGCACCAGGAGAACATACATACTCCCCACAGGAAGGTCCCAGCCTCTGGTCAAATATGCAAGGAAACAATGCAACTGCAGCACCACACATACAGTGGGGCAAAAAAGTATTTAGTCAGCCACCAATTGTGTAAGTTCTCCCACTTAAAAAGATCAGAGAGGCCTGTAATTTTCATCATAGGTATACCTCAACTATGAGAGACAAAATGAGGAAAAAAAATCCAGAAAATCACATTGTCTGATTTTTAAAGAATTTATTTGCAAATTATGGTGGAAAATAAGTATTTGGTCACCTACAAACAAGTAAGATTTCTGGCTTTCACAGACCTGTAACTTCTTTAAGAGGCTCCTCGGTCCTCCACTCGTTACCTGTATTAATGGCACCTGTGTGAACTCGTTATCAGTATAAAAGACACCTGTCCACAACCTCAAACAGTCACGCTCCAAACTCCACTATGGCCAAGACCAAAGAGCTGTCAAAGGACACCAGAAACAAAATTGTAGACCTTCACCAGGCTGGGAAGACTGAATCTGCAATAGGTAAGCAGCTTGGTGTGAAGAAATCAACTGTGGGAGCAATTATTAGAAAATGGAAGACATACAAGACCACTGATAATCTCCCTCGATCTGGGGCTCCACGCAAGATCTCACCCCGTGGGGTCAAAATGATCACAAGAACGGTGAGCAAAAATCCCAGAACCACACGGAGGGACCTAGTGAATGACCTGCAGAGAGCTGGGACCAAAGTAACAAAGGCTACCATCAGTAACACACTACGCCGCCAGGGACTCAAATCCTGCAGTGCCAGACGTGTCCCCCTGCTGAAGCCAGGACACGTCCAGGCCCGTCTGCGGTTTGCTAGAGAGCATTTGGATGATCCAGAAGAGGATTGGGAGAACATCATATGGTCAGATGGAACCAAAATAGAACTTTTTGGTAGAAACTCAACTTGTCGTGTTTGGAGGGGAAAGAATGCTGAGTTGGATCCAAAGAACACCATACCTACTGTAAAGCATGGGGGTGGAAACATCATGCTTTGGGGCTGTTTTTCTGCAAGGGGACCAGGACGACTGATCCGTGTAAAGGAAAGAATGAATGGGGCCATGTATCGTAAGATTTTGAGTGAAAACCTCCTTCCATCAGCAAGGGCATTGAAAATGAGACGTGGCTGGGTCTTTCAGCATGACAATGATCCCAAACACACCGCCCGGGCAACGAAGGAGTGGCTTCGTAAGAAGCATTTCAAGGTCCTGGAGTGGCCTAGCCAGTCTCCAGATCTCAACCCCATAGAAAATCTCTGGAGGGAGTTGAAAGTCCGTGTTGCCCAGCGTCAGCCCCAAAACATCACTGCTCTAGAGGAGATCTGCATGGAGGAATGGGCCAAAATACCAGCAACAGTGTGTGAAAACCTTGTGAAGACTTACAGAAAACGTTTGACCTCTGTCATTGCCAACAAAGGCTATATAACAAAGTATTGAGATTAACTTTTGTTATTGACCAAATACTTATTTTCCACCATAATTTGCAAATAAATTCTTTAAAAATCAGACAATGTGATTTTCTGGATTTTTTTTCCTCATTTTGTCTCTCATAGTTGAGGTATACCTATGATGAAAATTACAGGCCTCTCTGATCTTTTTAAGTGGGAGAACTTACACAATTGGTGGCTGACTAAATACTTTTTTGCCCCACTGTACCATCTTGTATGTAATATATTACACACAGAGAGATCAGATGATTTGCTTTCTTCATATTGCTAATATCTTAAAACTATTTGCATTTTACAATAAATTAAATGTATTTGATATAAAACTTATTTAGAAGCTATCATGACATTCTGTCCCATGTTTTCTTTCTCTGTGGGAAAGCTGTGTAGTTCCAGTCTGACATGATTTCTGTTTTTATGTTCAAGGTCTAAAATTCATCACCTGAAATTCTGAGACTTATTCACACTTTCAGCTGTGCAAGTCTGCGTCTTAAACAAGCCCTCTGTGTACAATAGCTGCAGTCTGATTCCGGTGATTTTCAGTCAGGAGCAGATTCTCGTAATAGAGGTGTATATTAGGCAGCCAGCTGTCTGTTAGAGCAGCTCTGTGATTGATGGAAGGAGACATGCGCCATTTACTGGCCAAGCTGGAACTAGAAGGAATCTACATCTTCTCCTTCAAGCAGTCACAAGATGCTTCACGGGGAAAATTGGCCTATTTCCATGGGGTTATGATCTGCTAAATCCAGCTGCAGTCACATGGAAATAAAAAGCAAGCAAACAGTGTTTTTTGCTGGCAGACAATATGCACACATTTGTGATAAATGAAAACCCGCAATAGGTCAGACGGTTCCTGAGGTGCATAAAATGGTTTTACTTACCTGTTGTGTGAGTGACTCAACAAGCTCATTAATTTATCAAATATAGGAATGAAAACACATGTTTGTCCTTTTTAGCCTGCTAGCTAGCGCAAATAAATATTAATGGCTCATGAGATCTTCAAAAGTACATATTTAGGATTGCTGTAGTTTGTAGTTGGAGCAGTAGCTCAGGAGGTAAAGCAGCTGTCTGGTAATCAGGGGGTCACTGGTTTGAATCCCTGTTGTGTCCTTGGGCAAGACATTTCACCCTCCTTTGCCTGCTTGGTGGTCCCGGTGATGCCTGTGCCTGGCAGCCCCATCTCTGTCAGCTGTGGCTACATGTAGCTTATCACCTCCAAATATGTGAGCGTGAATGACAAAACTGTAGTGTGACGCGTTTTGTATTATTTAACTTGAAAAGTGCCATTCAAGTACAGCCATTTACCATTTAGGAGTCAGAGTCTGATTTAAAAAATGTGCTATACAGGTACATGCCAATAATCAATTAAAACAGGGTAAAAGTATTAGCTTAGCTTGAGCTAATATTAAAGCAGCTAAGGCTAAAACACTAACAACTTTGTTATAGGTCACAAATATATCTCTTCTCTACGGAGCCCCTAAGGGGACATGAATACTTACTCATGTGCACCTGATACATTTTACTGCTCACAAGACATAACAACACTATCTGCTGCGCATAAGAAATTATTTTTTCCTCTTTTTGCTTTTTTGTCACATTTACATGTAAATTTGAGCCATCAAAATTTAATATTAAACAAAAATAACCAGAATAAATAACAACTGCAGTTTTTAATATATGATTTCATTAATTAAAGAAAAACAGCTTTCCAAACCAATCTGGTCATTCGTGAAAATATTACTGACTCTATTGACCTTCTGTGAGCTAAAGAGACTTGGGAATGAAAACTCCACCGACTCATTCCCACATAATTAAGAACTATTTGAAATGAGAGTAGGCACCAAAGAAAATGTATCTTAGCTGTACTTTTTTTAACAAAAATATTGTCCTGTTTGAATGAATCGAGGACGCCGGGGCTTTTTTTTTTCTACAGGAACTAGTCATGAGGTGGCATTTGTTTTATTCAGGTTTCAACTTCTAGGTTGTACTTTTATATCTTATTTCTATAACAGTGATCTAACAGCAAAAAGCTTCTGTTGTGTTTCCTAAATTTATAAGCTTATGTGATCCCATTCTTTCAGATTTTGAGGAGAGACATCATCACATCTTTTCCATCTATGTCCCTGTTATTTGAAATGAAAAAAAAACAACTACAAAATAAAAAATCCAGTCTGTTGAGTTGGATTTCCATCAATCAGGACATGATGTAATGAAAGCTGCCACAGTCTGTTTCTACCTTCAAATAGCAGCTCTTACTCCTGCTTTTTAATGTGAGACAATCAAACCAAAACAATTAACTTCCTGCTACTTCCTTTTAAGTCTCAGCCAATATAATGACTGTGATGCTTTTTCAAGCTTATCCCAGCGTGCAGGTATAGATGTACATATCTTCCAAAGATACAACGAAGGACTTTAATGTCAGTGTGAATGGGAAAGTTTTTCCAGTGTGTAAAAGATCCGTTCATAATGTGGTAAAACTGATTATTTGTAATAAACATGAAGTTAAGGTCAGTAAAAGTCCAATAACTGACAGAATCTGGCTAATTAAACAACTAATTCTATAATAAGTCAGCTGTCTTGTGTTTGATTAGAGTAAGTTGTCTGTGTGACTGATATATAACATGTTGTCATCCGCCCTATTCAGCGAGCTCTTTGACAACAATACACTGTTTGGAGCCAGCTATGCTGTCCTTGCCAGTCCAATGGGACATGGAGCCAAAAACAGATTCTGTCTCATCTCCTCTTAATTTGTTTCCTGCTCGATGTTTATTGCAGCTATGCAGAATGCACATTCATTAAGATCATGTCAATAAGACATGGCTTCATTTACGTAATCATTATTTTGTTTAGTAGTCTTTACTTTCTTTCACTCCTGATCATATTCTTTTTCCTTCTGTCACTTTTAAGGTCTAATAAACTGAATGATAGCTAGTCTTACCAATAAAAATCCTACTTCAAAATGTTTATAGGGTAAGTTATTTTTATTTCCTTGTTTTAGCTACTGTTAAACATGACTGTCAGAATAGGAACATATAGTTGGTTGTTTCCACATGCAGAAGCTGTAAAAATAATGTTGATTAGTCTGACTTCTGTTTGTAAAATCTCTGTCTGTTTTCTAACATATTCAGAAATGTCTGTTACATGAGTCCAACACGAAGAAATAACAACACAACTGAGGTAACACACCAGTGATTCTCAGAGTTAATGAAACTGGTAGGACAGGTGATGGCAGTGCTTGTTAGTAAAGTGTGCAACAATACTGAGGCTGTGCAGACAGATCCTTTGTGTAATTGTAGCATGAGATCACATGAGTTATTATTGTTGTGTCACAATTAAACTGTAGCATTAGATGTATGTGCTAAGTTAAAGTTGCTGCATTAAAGTTTGAGGATTTAAGGATAAGACCCATAATTGACCCTGGTAACCTGGTGTTGGTGGAGATAATGCTACTTTTTTAGAGTATCAGACGTATAAAAAACAGTGTTGTGTTACAAACATACAGTAGAGCAGATTCCACAAAGTCTAACAGGTGCTACAATGACTTCAGCTGCCCGTTCAGGTTAGACAAGCCCCAACTCCTGTTCTTCTTAAATCTTATCTTTAAACTCATTTATGTCATGTTTTTTAGGTCTCCTGTGTCCTGTTGCTATTATATCTTTATGTACAGCACATTGGTCGCATGGGTGCATGGTGGTGCAGTTGGTAGCACTGTTGCCTTGCAGCAGGAAGGTCCTGAGTTTAAAAACAGCCAGGTTCTTTCTGCATGGAGTTAGCATGTTCTCTCCATGGAGTTAGCATGTTCTCTCCATGGAGTTAGCATGTTCTTAGCAAGTTCTCTCCATGCAGTTAGCAAGTTCTCTCCATGGAGTTAGCAAGTTCTCTCCATGGAGTTAGCATGTTCTCTCCATGGAGTTATCAAGTTCTCTCCATAGAGTTAGCATGTTCTCTCCATGGAGTTAGCATGTTCTTAGCAAGTTCTCTCCATGCAGTTAGCAAGTTCTCTCCATGGAGTTAGCATGTTCTTAGCAAGTTCTCTCCATGCAGTTAGCAAGTTCTCTCCATGGAGTTAGCATGTTCTTAGCAAGTTCTCTCCATGCAGTTAGCAAGTTCTCTCCATGGAGTTAGCAAGTTCTCTCCATGGAGTTAGCATGT
The DNA here is from genome assembly GCA_006937955.1 of Pachypanchax playfairii. Classification (NCBI taxonomy): domain Eukaryota; kingdom Metazoa; phylum Chordata; class Actinopteri; order Cyprinodontiformes; family Aplocheilidae; genus Pachypanchax; species Pachypanchax playfairii. The sequence goes on along the minus strand of SSNP01000057.1, from coordinate 956,910 downwards.
TCTCTCCATGTAGTTAGCATGTTCTCTCCATGGAGTTAGCATGTTATTTCCATGCTGTTAGCATGTTCTCTCAATGGAGTTAGCAAGTTCTCTCCATGGAGTTAGCAAGTTCTCTCCATGGAGTTAGCATTTTCTCTCCATGTAGTTAGCATGTTCTCTCCATGCAGTTAGCATGTTCTCTCCATGGAGTTAGCATGTTCTCTCCATGCAGTTAGCATGTTCTCTCAATGGAGTTAGCATGTTCTCTCCATGGAGTTAGCATGTTCTCTCCATGGAGTTATCAAGTTCTCTCCATAGAGTTAGCATGTTCTCTCCATGGAGTTAGCATGTTCTTAGCAAGTTCTCTCCATGCAGTTGGCAAGTTCTCTCCATGGAGTTAGCAAGTTCTCTCCATGGAGTTAGCATGTTCTCTCCATGGAGTTAGCATGTTCTCTCCATGGAGTTAGCATGTTCTCTCCATAGAGTTAGCGTGTTCTCTCAATGGAGTTAGCATGTTCTCTCCATGCATGCCTGGGTTTACGCTGGGGACTCCAGCTTCAAACCACAGACCAGAAATATGAGGTTAATTGACAACCCTAAATAGTTGTTGGTTTCTGTTCGGCCCTTTGATGGACTGGCGACCTTTTCAGGTGTAACTCTGCCTCCTACCCACCGACCACAGGAGATGTGTTTTCAAGATAAATTTGATTCGATTTGTCTTTCAATAGAAATCTTTAGTGATTTTTTCTTTCTGACAAACTTCCAAATGCTGCACCACTGTCGGATGCTAGTTAACGTTAAAAATATTTATGTTTAAAATCCATTTCCAAGAAACATATATAAATCACATAACTGATTTTTATGCATTTAGCATAACTGGCTCTAAAATTTTCAAGTGGAGGCTCTTGCTGACGGTTTTGCTCCAAAATATCTGGATGAATTCTGAGGGAAATTGTGGCAAGAGCATGTAATTATTACAAAAAACTACATTTTGTGTCATTTTGAGACTAAATGCAAAGAAAATAAATCCCTGTCATCAATGTGAGCTCAACAGCATATGACCATAGTCCATTAGTGCTAGATGTTTGCTTTGTACAGAGATCCTTGGTTGTAAGACGTTTTTGGTGACACAAGAGGTGAATTATTTTGGTAGCAGTGGTTAAAGAATTCAGGTTGCAGGTTTGTTTGGAGCTTGAGGGAGTCTGAAACACAAAGTTTCACCACAGTGTGACTGGAATGCTCCCTGTGGTGCCAGAGCTGAGCAAGCTCCATAAATACCTCGAACACAAAAACTCACTTAAAAAAAAAAAATACAAAACGTAATTGTTTTACATCTTCCAACTTTCTGAAATAAGACTTTTGTTTATTCCTGTTTTAACTTTTTCTAATCCTGCATTAATCAGCCTGGCAATCTGCAGAGACTAAAGAAAATCTGCTTCTGTACAATAAGGCAATGTTGGCAACATATGCTCCCAAAGTTACTGCTGTTGTTTTTAAATCTCACCCCAACTGAGTGAGAATAGTGTTTTACCCAGCTCGTTACTGAGTGTGCCAGGAAATGGTAAGACAGCAAGTAAAAGTGTCAAAATGAATTATACTTTTTTTTCCAAGACACACATATCATAACTGAATACATTATCACAACACAGTCTATGATTTGGTGTGTATTTTCATGCTCGCACAGATTTAGAAGCTGCACAATATCTGTGCCAAGGAGGCACCTGTGGATAACTGCTATCTATTCCAAACATAATAACAAGAAATAGCAGAGACTGAACTCTGATCTGGAGGGAAAGTTAAAGAATATCTAAAGCAATATCCAGCAGATGGTCGCAGCTTGCATTCGCATCTGTTTCCTGGCCTCTGTCTCCTGCACACAGACACGTAAGATTGCACCACTAGAAGACCTCACGGTCTCGTTGGAAGACTCTTTTTGTATGCCTAATGCACCGTTTGCAGCTTTATCTGAGCAGTACTGCACTGGTTCAAAGTAATATCAGTCACAACAGCAGAATTGTCAGGCTCTAATGACTTTTAGTCAAAAGCAGGTTTGAGTATTGTTCAGCCTGTCATCTAGCCAAGGGCATGTTTGTTGTATAAACACATCATTTCCCGCCTATAGAGCCCGTATGTCACAGTTGACCACCTCCTACCCCTCTCTGTGCCTCTTCCACTTCGTTTCCCTGGAGTGAATCAGAAAAGATTAAATGAAAAGAAAAACAAGTAGCTTCTGCAGGCAGTGTTACTGTTAGTATTATAATTAGCTATGGTGGCATGGCCCACTGTTTCTGTAGCCTGTTAGCTCATGGGCTAAAACCTTTAATGAGACGGCTGTCGTGTGGTCTCAGCTCCACTGCAGAAGAGGGATGAAAACAAAGCTGAATCTACTCATCGTGTAGCTCTATGTGTGTCATTTCTATGTCTATGCAAATGATCGTATAGAACAAGGAGCAATAGTGTGTAGGTGCATGTGTGTGTGGAGGGGGGGCAGGCACAAGTATAATCAAGTGAGACACTGTGGACATTTTAGTCTGTTTAATGCACCAGCTTCATTTTTTCATTTATATTTACCCACAAGGTACACAACTGCAGAACAGTCATAAATTACTATGACACTTAAAATTAATTTGACTTCATGTTTTACTTTGATTTTTTTTTTTTTTTTTTTTTTTTTTTTA
>SSNP01000057.1:931175-948069 GCA_006937955.1 Pachypanchax playfairii | reverse complement strand
TCTATGTGTCACCAGTCTGAAGAGATTCTCCCAGAAACATTTCAGGCTTGTGAACATGCATCTTGTTTGTATCTGAGTTAGTTGTGTTCTGTTTTGCTGTCAGTAGTGGACTCAGCCTATGAAATCATTGTGACGGATGAGGCAATCATAATGTGACCTTGACCTTTCAGTTCAGCTTCGATGTTTTATAAATAGTTTCCTTGGCTTTTTTCTACAATCTGCTTTATCATCTGATCAACCTGGGACTGCGTCTCCTGTTGTGTCCATGTCTTCAGAGTCCAGCTACATTCACATGAAGTTTTTCCTTATTAATAATAATGTCACCTGTGGTCACAGGAACATGAAGCTGCTTTCAGATGTAATATCAGCTTTTACCTTTAACATAAACAGAGACATGGATATATACATATATAAAGCTCAGAGCTTTGCATGGTCCATGTTCAGTGTGGTGCGCACCATGATAAACTACTCAGAAGCCTGTTTGTTCTCTGTGAACAGGCTGACTGATGAAAAGCTTGAAGACACCTATGATTAATATAATATAATATATTAAAGTTCAACACTTTATTTAAAACATGATCATAAACCAAGGATAAATATTGTCTTTAGTGTTACAATACATTTTTTAGGTTATTTGTGAATACTTTTGGTATTGTGAATAATTTTTAGGAGACGTTTACCATCATTTCAATGAGTTGTAAGGGTACAAACACATTTAGGAATAGCAAAACCAAAATGAGAGTTTTAAATGTGTGCAACAATGCATCAGCCTATATCTTCAAAAGTTAAATCACAATCTTTCTCCTTTGCATATACATTCTTTGTTTACAATAAATTTTATTATTAAAATGGACATTTAAATAGTTTTGTTCTGTTGAGAAAAAAGAAAGAAAAAATGTTTATTTTGTAGGACAACACCAGTGTCAGCTGGTGAAATATTTTCTGGGTGGGGCTGCATGAATTAAATTAAGTGACGGTCAATAAAAGATTTGTAAAGATGACTTAATGTAAACCCTGTATAAAAAAATTAAAGACTTTATTCAATAGTAAAATTAAAAAATATATATTTACCAGAACAGGTTCATCTATTAAGCCAAACAGACACATTTTGTGTATTAACATTAAATGTTGTATTATAAGTAATATTTAATATAATATAAACATTAAATATGTTTGATCATTCTAATTGTCCAGTACTGGTTAAACCTCCACAGTTGTGTCCAGTGTGTCTCAGGAAACGTCCCACTGTGCTGTAGAGACAGTTCTCCATGCAGCAGGTCACACTGACGAGATGCTGAGTGAAGACAAAACACTCCTCAATGTGCAGCAGGATGGTGTCACACACCTGGAAAACTGGTTTTATATTATAATAAACTTACAACCATCTACTAGTTATAATATTAAACTTCCTAACAACTTGTTTTTCTTTACAGACTTCTCTATCACTGGGTTTAACAAGTTTCCCTTCTGTTCACTTTTATTCTACCAGAAAACAAAAAGAAAACATTGTTCTTACTTCTGTTATCCACGTGTCTCCTGGTGTTCTCTTCTTTATATTTTCCCTCCTCACTCCTGTAACCATCCAGGATCAGTGCTGCTTGTTTTAAACAAACCCAATTAGCATAGCTACATCCAGCTAGCTCCGAGTGAAGCCTCGACTGCTTTCCTGTATCATTTAACGACTGTTTGATAGCAGATAATCTCGTGGTATCTAATGTGGTTTGGAGCGCTTCAAAAATCGCCCTTCGTGAAGTTATTTTCTCTGCGTTTATTGGCTAAATTAAGTTCTTCAGTTTGGCAAAGCAGATCTGTTATTGGCTAATTCGATCTAAGAGCCCGCCTCCTGAGGGCGATTTCTCCAGCGCCCCAGAGCTGAACTAGACATATGAAAAGTGAAGAAGCAGGAAATCATGTTTTATAAAGAAATTTCAGTGGACACTGAATCCTAATGTTAACTTTAAATACATTTAGATATATTTAAAAAAATAATTTTGATACATTTAGTGCAGATTCTTTATAGGTGGTATATGGAATATTTTCATTAAAAGCAATATTTTTAACAAAATAATTCCTCCACATGGTGTTTAGAGGGTTGTAGAATGAAAATACAGCATTTCCTTTAAAAATTATATTTTAAGTAAAATATTATAAAATATTAATTTTGACAGGCACAACGTTTGCATTTTTTTTACATCTACCAGCCAATAGCTGGCAGAGCAGCAGGCACCATTTTGGGTTGCCTAATACTGTAAATAATTCAGCACAGTGAGGCTGGTACTGTGGAGTCTGCAGGTCAATCAGCTGGAAGCACCGGGGACATGTGGTGATTATATACATTAATTACTTGCCATAGGGGGATTCCCATGTGATGAGCAGGTTCTGTGTGGAAACGTTTTATTAGCAGCTATTAGCAGCTAGCTAACACATAGCTACATGTTGGTGAAGTGGAGGAGCTTCGGGTCACTTTTTGAACTGAAAGACACACCATGAAGGATTTTATTGCTTTTTTTATTTTGTTGGATAAGTGGGGCGTGCAGGATGGTGTGTGAGGAGGACAGAGGATCTTTAGAGGGACTGCAGGAAGTTTTGGAGCCGCAGTGCAACTATGAACTCTTTGCCACAGACTAAATCGATGACTGAGCTTCAAACAGGTAGGAGCTGCTTTTATCAGAGTCAGTGTGTGATCAGCGGAGCTGGAGAGCATGATTAGTGAACTGAACTCATGATATTTTATTATCCTGCTGTGATCGGGGACCCGAGTGGGTTTGGTGAGGAATATTGATCAACCTCAGCATCAGCGCACGCAGGGGGGTTAACGAGCCTGACACCAGATGACTGAAGGTTTTGTGCCGTATTATTCTGTTCCAAGTTCCATATAACACCTTTAAGAAACAATCAAACCTAATTGTAAAATGCTCAGTATTAATATGCAACAATTCCTAAAACGTATGCTCACTTCTAAATAAGTGAAGAAAACTTTTCATGTGGATTGAAAGAGTTAATGCCATTAGCTTGTTTCTTTTAGAAGGACAGGTGATGTTTTTTAAACATGTTAAATAAACAAGTTTTGGGTACTAGTTTGGCAACTTCTGTTTTTTTAAATGGACAGTGGACAATAATCTACATGGTTCCCATGCTAACAAGCTATAAAGTACTGAGGTTAAAAATTGTATGTTGTGTCAACTTATGATCATTTTAACAATAAATTGTTAAATACATTTTGATGATTGCTGTTTATCTCCATTTTTATTCAACTTTTATTCAGCCAAGGCTTGACTAAGTTTCCAAATCATTAACTGCAGTAAGATTAGACTTATAAAAGTGGACATCAGGGACTCACCTCAAACAAATGCACTGGTAACGGCTGAGCTCCTCCAACAAAGAAGAAGGTTTCAACTGGTATTTGTAGCAGCAGGTAAGTGGGAGGGATTATAGTTTTGATCAGCTGGAGGGACATATTGGAAAACAACTTAGCCCAGCTGTAAAAAAACAAAAACATAGTTGCAGTTGCTCATAAATTATCTACAAAGGCCCATCTAAACATTGTACATTCTGTTCAGTGCTGCAGAGGTGAATAATAAAAACCTGGTTGTTGTAGCGATGATAGCGTCTCTGTGCCCTTCTTTCTACTCCAAGTTGTTCCAGTAAACTATATATAATTAAGAGCAGATCAATGTTTGTACCTTTACAACTTTTTTGTTGTTTTTTATACTCTGAGTCTTTTAGTGGTGTACAAGACTTTACACTTGCACAGTTGTTTGTTTCTAATTTGGTCACTTAGACTCAATAAAACATTATTTTCCTTTTTTTTACTTGTTTGTTTTAGTTGTATAGCAAAGTTACTGAAAAACAGCAGGTTTAAACAGCTAATTCTGTTGTAAATATACAATGAGAAACTCCTATATGTTAAACAACTATATTATATTTTAAATTGGAGTAATATAAATGTTTTCAGTCAAAAAATGAGCAGACTGGAACAGTAATTTCATTTCATTATTCTTTTGTTTTGTCGATGACAGAGTGACAGAACAAACCCTAACCCCCTACTAGATTAGAGTAATGATACATTACATATTTAACAAACTTATTGTTTTTTTTCAGTCATAATAAATAAAACTAAGTAAGAAAAAATAATTATGTGAGAATAAAAGTTGCTAAACTTATAATAAACTTGTTTTCAACAGGCATGTGTGAGACTGAACCTTAATACTGAAAGTTATGGGAAAGAAACTGGTTGAATTTGGATGTAAACTCAGGTGACCCCATAACAGAAAAGCAACCAGAGCTGAAATGATGCATCAAGATTACGCTGTTAGCTGTCAGAGGTCTTAATTGGTGGAGAGCTTTAGCAGTCACATGATCAAAACAGAGCACGCGTGAATGGCGGCTGCTGTGTAAAAGTGTTTACTTCCTTTGAGCCATCAGCTGGGAAATTGCTGAGTAAAAGTGAGTGAGTGTGTGTTTGTGCACGCTCACATCCACTCTCTGAGGTAGAGAGGGAGACTCAATTAAAAACCAGCTGCGCTCTGTTCCTCTGTTAGCCCTCCAGCATCCCTCCCCCCCTCCCTTTCTCTCATGTCTTAGCCCCCATCCTTTCCTCCTCCACCACCCCCTGCCACTAACCCCCTGCTGTTCTGTAAGCCGCCAGTAAGCTTCTAGACTCACGCTGATCTAATGCTTCCTTCCAAAACACACACATTTACACACACGCTCGGACGTGCAGACTTTTGCACGCGTGGGCAAACTTAAACACACAAACATGAAACACATAGCCTTTTCCTCAAATGTTCTCTAAGTGCTCAGTCAAACATCCAGCCTCTTCTTTTTCATGTTAATTAATGTAATGTCAGAAGACTTCTCTGCCAGCTTACACTGACCACCCCCCAACTCATTTCCATTTTCCCTGATGTGTACCTGTCAATACTTAAAGTTCTGTATAGTGGCATCAGATGAGTTGATGGACGGAGAAGTCGTAACATAAACTCCAAGCATTTTTTTTTACTAAAGAGACAAACAAGTAAACAGAGAGAAACAGACTGAAAGACGAGCCCCGAAGCTTCTTAATATGGTCTTAAATTACCAGCTCTGTTTTATGCAGCAAAGGTTATTGAGGACTTTGTTTGGTTGAAGATACTGTCTGCCTAACAGGCACAATATTAATGCTGCTTTTTTTCCTCATATTGACAGAGTTAAACCCAGTTATAGTTTAGGTTTCCTTTCATTCCTTTTATACTGTTTTAAATAGCAGTAATTCATGTTTTGTGTCACCGCCATGCTGGGAAAGGCACAGTTAATATAGCTTAATAAGAGTGTATCCAGAGGGCAACAGTAGTGCTTAGCCAGCTAATCAGTGGTAATTCTATAAGTCCAGGTCCTTTAATTAGCTAATTTGCATTTTCAGAATTAATCAAATTGATTATGTAATTAACAGTACAATGCATCTTCTTCTCAATTTTAGGAGAGCACACAAACACAAATGTAAAAATACACAGTTGTGGATCTACATACACGAGGCTGAGTGGTAGAATGCAAATGTTACTGTTAGTGATACGTGTCTGAAAGAAAACACATTGCACAAGGTTAAATAGAATTTCTGACACTGTGTAGCTTGTAATCGTGAAGATTGGAGTTCACCATTGTAGAGGGCCAGACACCCTCCAGCTGGGGCTTTAGGCAATATGCTCTGATAGGTTCGAATGACTTGTGCTAATATTGGCTCATAATGGAGAAAGGTCAGCTAACTCATCTCCATGTAAAGCATATGACAACTTGCCCCAGGATTCTTTTTTCCTTATATGAGAATGTCTGGAGTCACACATTAATACAAGGGTCAAATTTGATGATACATCACTTTAAAGTGGTTTTGGATTATTGCAAAGGGTAGATAAGGAAGTAGGACGTGGAATCTACCAAACCTTGAGTTTTTTTTTACCATCGCAGAACTTTTGATGTTCCATTTCTGTCCTCTTAATAATTTGTTAACATTTCTACATGATAGTTTCATGTCTCATCAACTGATATGTGTTGAGATGTTAATGTGCAAAATGAACATTTACTTGTAAACTTGAAAACACTAGGGAAACCATCATGGAACACATCAAGCAAAAAGAACACTTGCTAATTAATAATTGTGTAACTAGGGGACAATCCATTTTGAAGCTACGGCAGACCCAAAATAGATACATTTATTTATTCCTTAAAGACCCACTCTGATGAAAATCATGTTTTTCGTGTTGTTAACATGTTCTTGTGGAATTTTTCTGATACTAGAGGACAAATTTTAAGATAATTAAGCTCAAAATTACATTTCTGAGTATTTCTGCATTCAAATCGCTGTGAATTACTAGCAGGCGCAAAAATGAGGTACAAAAAAAAGAGTGCGATTGTGACATAGAAAAACCAGTGGGCGGTCCACAAGCTCCTCTGCTAGCTGCAAGTTAGCAGTAGCACTAGCATAAGCAGCAACCGCACCATCTTTGGGGATTAATAAAGTATTTTTGATTTGATTTGATTTAAAATAGCTTATTGGAGTGGGTCTTGGGTTTAACATGGCTACGAGGTACCTTTAAAACAACAGCATACATTAAAGTATTTCTAGCAATGCTAAGTCTAATGTGATGTTATAACTTGGCAAGACAATGAACAAAGCATGGGCAGGGAATACAAACAGACAGACAGACAGACAGACAGACAGACAGACAGACAGACAGACAGACAGACAGACAGACAGACAGACAGATCCAATCTAGAAGTCAGACCTGGTAAAACAGATACTCTCATTCACAGACCAACAGGGGGTGTAGAGTAATCCAGTTTGTTTCCAGGTGATCTGATCTGCAGAGGCTTCCAATGAGGCTGCAGCTGAAGACAAAGTCAGTCCAAGGTAAGTCATTCACTTTGAGATAACAGAATGCAAACTGACAGAATATGGTACAGTTTAGGATGCAGAACATACAACTAAAAACTAAGTGTTCTCATACTGCTTTTAAAGAGGGAGAGGCAGGTGAAACAAAATGGCTAATTACAGAAGACACAGGAGAGATCAATGACAGGTGATGACTGGAGCTGCAGGACAGGTAGGTGAATGGCAAATAGTGTCAAACATGACAACTTTCCATGTTTTTCAAACTGTGGTAAAAGTATCACTGGTGGTACTTCAACTAAATCTTAGTTTAAATCATAATCTGAACTGTTACTTTGTTAAATAAGCAGCTCATTTTATGTCATTTTGTTTTGTTTTGGAGAACAAGTTGAGCAGTTTGCTTGTTGTTGCAGGATGAGTTGCCCCAAGGGGATAATAAAGATTCCTAGAATCTAGTAAAGCTAAAAAAAATTAAAAAAAAAAAAAAAAAGAGAGAGAGAGAGAGAGAGAGAGCCAAAACAACAAGTGGTTCAAACTTAATTAAAATCCATTTAGTTTCCATATGAAAACTATCTGGTACAAGTTACGAATCTGCAGGATCTGCTAGCAACAAAAGGTCCAAAGCAGCTAGAAATTGTGATACTAGTGATCTCAGATTTGTATTCACTTGTGGGGGGGGGGCAGAGGAACAGCCAACATGACCGTGTTCAGTGCAGATCTGAAATGTTTTAACCATCAGATCCTGACCTGCACCCTTCACCCTGGTAAGGGTCAATGGTTTGGTCAGTTTGCTAATGCTGGATTTGAACACATGCTTGTGAGATGACCTTCTATAAACCCTGCAAACTTCTACTCCAGGTTGTCTGATTGTTAGAAAAATAAAAAAGCTAAAGTATTCAACACAAAATATAAAAAAAGAGAGACAAATAGATGATAAAACTGGTTCAGTGCTGACTGCACTTTGTGGACGGTGAAGCCTTTAGGCAGCCTGGAAGCATATGAGTTCAACCTGATAGTTTTAGATCCAACCTGTTGAAGTGTCACATACGGTATTTACACATCAGTGGCGGGGTGTTCACCTGGCAAAAACCAAAGAGTCGAAGGTCAGTGGTTCAGTGATCATCTTTCATTCAAGAGATCACTTCCTACATCTGTCATCTGCTGAAGTTTCCTTGGGCTAGACATTAAACCTTTGACATTGGTGTGTTTAAAAAGATGGCTGCATATATAAAGTGCAAATATCTAAGAGAAGGTGCAGTGTGGGTGAATATGATACATCATTAGAGTGCTGTAAAACCAAGACCATGTTAAAAAGCAGCTTTTAATTGTGTTGTGTATTTTTCAGTGTTCCTACCAACATCATTTATTAACCCTACAGAATTTTATTTACTTTTCAGTACTTTTTTTATGCTCTAACATCTAATCTCATTTAAAAAAACTATCTGAAAATCTAATTAAGGTAACTTGAGAGTGCAAGAAAAGTCAATTTTAGAATGAAGGAAAAGGAGAAAAATGTTTCAGTTGCTTTGAAGATAAGACATTCTGCTTGATCTGCTCAGAGTAAATTTGTCTCTTTAATTTGAGAAAATGCATTAAAAATACCAGGACATCTGTTTTAATATAATATGTAAACAATGTGTCTTTTGTAGTTGGTGAATTCCAGTTAAAAATAAAACTGATAAATAAGTAAATTTAATGGCAAGTGAAACATTCTTATCAACATGTTGTTTCGGATCAGAAAAAAAGAATGACTATTGTTTTGAGTCTTGCATATAAAAGTAAAAACAACACTCTACAGTGACAGTTTGGGGGCAACTTTAGCCTTTTGACAAGCTGCACAAGTATAATTATGAATGAATGCCATATATGCCCAAGTCAGAGCTGCTTTTTGTTTCACTTATGGACTTTAAAATGGCCCAGTACAACCCCCCCCCCGCCCCCGATCTGCATTTTTTATCTCACACTGCACCTGTGTTACTCTCTGGAGATCCGATGAGTCCTTCCTCTTCCCTTTCACCCTGCGGTCTGCCATGTACTCAGATCAACTCAAGGTTTTTCTGATTTTACTTGTCTTATAAGCTGATGTCCTCATTTGTCTCAGTCAATATATCAATGGTATGCAGGGTGATGGATTACTGAACTGAAAGAGGAAATTAAAGCGAATAATAAATAAATAAAGAAACAAAGTTGAATGAAGGAGTTTAAAGTCCCCTTCATTCCCCAGTTATGCATAAAAATGCTTCTGAAATGAAATCTTTATCAAAAGAGCCACAAGGTTCTCCTTACAAGGTGTTTTCAAATAACCAGGCGTTATTATCATACCTCCATAGGGAAATATGCATTTACAGCTTGGAGAGTGAGAAGCAATAGAGTAACTGTTAACAATGTTTTCCCTAGTTATTGTGCATAATTGCATGCCTCTGTTATTGCACCTTTCTATTGCTGCTAATACAGAGAAAGCCCATTAGGTACTGTGTTAATGTGAGCAGTAGCCTGCAGTGCAGTGGGTGCACATGGTTAGAAAGCGACCACTGTAATGGGCGCTCGAGGCCATGGGGGGCGAACAATAATACCTAAAGTAGGCATGTTAGAGCTCTGAAAAATAGAGCTAGATTAAACTTTGTCTATTAGGAAGTGCAGCATGCTGAAGGAAAACTTGAGTGGTGCTATCGTTGCACAGTGTGACCTAACAGATCTCACAACGGGTCTATAAATGTTTTTCAAGTGTTTTAACTTATTAATATAGAATAAAAAGCGCATTTATTGAAGAATCCATAGTATTTTTCACATATAATAATCACTAAGCCTCTTAATTGTTTAATTGCTGCGTGCCAGTTTGTAGAGATGCAGTTGCAGCCAATAGTCCACGGTGGATTATACTCGCCGTTAATGACCACTGACTTGTTTCGGCCGTGAACGCGCGCTCCTGCGAACCGCGGTCATCGCTCTCTATAGTGTGTTGATGGTCGCTCCCCAGGTTCCGCTGCGCGCAGCCTTTAACCGCCGATCACTTGCTCTCAGAGCACGCACGCTTATGTCCGCTGCTTCCTCCGGTCCAGAAGAGAATCACCGGGAGACCAGCCCGCTCGCGCACACCGTTGCGTCCGACGCGCTTCGTGGTGCGCGATCCCTTCCAGTCAGCACCGCGGAATGGATTGTTCCGTTTGATTCCAGCGATTTTTGGTGAGATGTTGAACTGGATGCTTCAACCAGCCCGCCATCTCAATCAGCTCACCCCCCGCGCGCTCACCTCACTCTGTGCAGAAAAGAGGCTTGTCAGGACAGAAAGCGCAAAGAAAAGTGAGCGATAAACAAGTGGCAAGTACCTTCATACTGTTCGACTGGAGGAGGAAGGAAAAGTTGGAAGTTGAAGAAACAGGATTTGTGCAGTGAGTGTCGCACATAGTCGCAAACAGGTACGTCATGTATTTTTAATAAATATAGATGATGTGTTCTTACTCGGTTTACACGCCAGCCGCCGTGCTCACATGTGTATCACCTCATGTGGGATGGGAAGGGCAGCGCGGAGCCGTGACATTGAGGCGCCTTTCATCGCACTGATGCTCGTGCGAGTTTTTACCGAATGGTGATGGACACAGATGTTTTCCTGTGTCATGTGTCGAGCTGTCAGAGCTCAGATGGAGTAAAAATCATCACTGACTTAGTTGAGAGGCATGAGAGGTTTCACAAGGACTCCATGACACCTATCTGATGAAAATAAATAAATAAGTAAAGCTTCCTCTACTTTGAAGGGTCGACGTGGACTGTGAGATGCGTCTCGTGATGAGACGCGGCTGACAGCATCCTTCGTATTTCTTTTCTTTATTTCCGGATTTCAGCATCATTTATTTCATCACACTCCCGCTTAGAAAGTGTTTCAGGTGATCATGTAAATGGAGGACTTGACATTGTGGGTTTGAATTGGCTGCTTGACCCGCCGTCACTGCTGTTTCCTCTCATCAGCACCGGCGCAGCTTTGCGCCGCTGCGGTGACTCCGCAGGCGCTGCTGCCGGAGCGCAGTCCCGGACTTTCATCTCTTCTTTTGCCTCCATTAAGTCATTGATCACCCTCACTGTGCACTTTATGGACCGTATGCAGTTGTTTTCATTGTTCTGACGCTGCACACTGTAATGCACGGTAGGTGTGATGCAGGGATAAATCGGGGAGGATGGCTGTGCAGATGTGCGTGTATTATTGTGTGTTCTTTTCTCTATGATGCCGTGATGACAAGGAAAAACTGAGGAGCCGCAGCTCAACGTGTTCCCCTTAAGCTGCATCAGAACATTGCAGGACACATTTATCTTGGGCACAATTATTCATTGAACTTGTGTTTATGGTCATTTTGGTATAAAACTTGATGCCATGTGCACACAAGAAGTTTAAAATGCATGAAGAAGAAAAAAAAACTTTTGCTGGGATTCAGTAGTGCATCAAGCAGAGTGACGAAGGACGAGGCCCACACACCAGCTGTAGATCTCAGAGGCTGGCAGTCATTGCCACCTTGTGACATGAAAACTCTCACAGACACACAGATGCCATGAAGATCTTGATGATGAGACGCCCCGCTGAAATTCACACTTCCGTCTCACTGGAACACACTCTCTCCTCTCTCCGTCTATCTCTGTGGCTTCTTTATCTCCTCCTCCACCTTTTGCGATCTTCAATCCAGTTGGTGCTTCTGTGATCTCTAACACTCTTTGATCTTCGTCCCTTCTGTCTTGAATTTTTGACACAGCCATATAAATCGAATAGGAGGCGAAGTCCTCAGATTTGCATGTTATCAGCCCTGGCAGGACTTTTAAATGCACGGAAACAAGTGTCGCTCTTCAGCCACATGTCTGTTCTTTTCCACAACTCAACCGCCTAATCTGCGAGGTGTAATGATGAAGGCCACTGTGTGTGCATATGTGTTGTGAGCCACAGTCTTAAGTGCTAATAGGAGCTCACACAGGAGAGCAGCAGGTCATGTCATCCACAATCTCCAGACAAGCCCTCAGGGTGTCCTATTTGGCATGAGCACACACAGACAGACACACACATCCGCACTAATGGGCCTGCTATGTTTAGACTTGACTTAAAGACCTGAACACTACAGGCTTCCTGAGCCCGTGTCTGTGTTTGGGATACTTGCAGTTAATAAACAGGATTATCTCAGCGCAGTTACGCTGGAGATACACTGTAGCTTGACTTCTACATGCAAACTCACATGTCTATAGAGAGTATCTGCTTTATAACCTTTCAGGTTTTTGTGTTTTGCCTTTGTCTCATCCTCTATGTGGGTTATACATTTATACTTTGCTGCAACACCTGTGAGGCCTGGAAAGAGGTGCATCAATCTTCATTAGACTGAAATGAGGCTGGCCTTGTTGAATAAATGACTTGCATTGGGAACATGTGTGTGTGTATCTGGCTGTGTATCCCTGTGAGCTCTGTGGCCCGCTCTGACCTGGCTGACAGATGACTGCAGTGATTTCCAGGGTTCAGCAGATTAGGGGATTAAACACTGAAGGCTTCACACAATAACACTAATGCGTGTGCACATCACAAAGCGCACACACACACACACACAGGAGCTAAAAACACGCTTGCGTGTGACGCAGCGACGGGGCAACACAGTCGGTGATACCCAGTATGACCTGTTTGCTGTGTGTTGTCCCAAGTTGTGTCCACATTCACAGATGGAAAACAGCATTAGAAAACCTCAAGGGTCTAATTTCACTAATGCCATTTTCACAGTACAGGCGTGACCTGTATTGGTGCTGAGAGCCCAGTTAATACATTTTGTCCTTCCCAACCAATTCAGAATCCACTTAGTGTTAGAAAATGAACCAGCCGTCGTGGGCTGAATGTTATTTTGGCTCTGCCGCTGCATTTTTGTTGACGATTTAGAGCCAAAAGTCCTTTTCAAACACAAACTCAACACCACCATGTTGTTTTTTTGTTTTTTTTATTTTTTCTTAATTCCACCAACTGGAACTACTGAGTTAATGGATGCTATAACAAAAAAGTACTTATTTGTCACTCAGGTATAATTACCTGAGTGCAGCTAAGTGCCTCATGTTTGAAGGCTTTGTATGATTTTATGTTTTGACAGGTTTGCTTTTGGAAATAGAAATTTGCTGTGTGGTGTTAACATTTTTTTTCCTTTACCTGTGCGTTTTTTAGAGGGTGTGAAACACAAAGAACTGTTGCCACTGACAGCGCAACCATAGCAACATTATCAAGTTTCAGAACACTTTGAAACCATCAAATTTCATCTTGTCAGCCAAGTTTTGATTTTTAAGTTGTTTTTTTTAGAAGATGGATAAAGTAAAGCTCTAACTCTTCACCTGCAGGAGTTTTATTTGTCTCAATAAACTTCTTCATAGCTGGATTATAGTTTTAAACTCAAAAGATTGATTTTGATCTGCAGGAAATCTTCCTGTCACTCAAATCCTAAATCTTTACAGTTTTGAATGTAATCATGTAGATTTGAGACAAAATAAAGGTTTTATCTTTGATTTACAAACAATGAGAAGTGGGTGACAGTGATCATCATTGTGCCAGAATACTTACATGACTGGAAATGCTGTTTTTACCATTTCAGAGATGTCCAAGTTGTAGTTTTAAGGGAAAATAATTACTGAACTTGCATGGCTCTATGAAAGTGACTTCAGTCTGCCCACCACCCACTCAGCTTTTTCACAAGCTCAGGACTTTTTGAGCCTGATATACAGTCAACACAGTGTCATAAATCCACATCCAGATAGAAAAAAAAAGAAATACTGCTGGCATGATGATTTGGCCTCCTGTGCAGCAGATTTCGGGTAGCATGACATGCAATGGTGTCAGAGAGGTTTTAAATAGGATGGTCTGGCTCCCACATTGTTGTCCTTTGCATTTCTGTTTGTGCAGTTTGATTCATGATGAATGGTCCAACGCTTCTTCTGTGTCGCATTTCAACATCTTCGTGGTAATTTTTGCTCTTTCAAAAGGCTTAAAGCAGGAAGAGGATCTTACATTTTCTTCTAAGCCTAAAAATTCTGAAAGCATCCTCATCAAAGAGCTAGTAAATTTTATTTCAGTCATTAATTAACAGGTAAGTAAAAAAAACTAAAACACATAATGCAAAAAATACATGATTCATTTGAAGTTTGATACTTTTGGTTTTCATTTCCACTCGTGAGGGCAAGACTGAATCTAGTCAGCTATATTTTAATTTACAGGTGATACATTTCTATTTTTGTATTGCATTAGCCTGTATTATCTTTATGTGACTGATAACTTCAGTGTTCCAACTGAACCATTTAAACAACTTACCACCTTCTTATCTTCAAACTAATATTAAAACGTCATGACACACACGTTAGCTAGTCTTTGTTTTTTTGTGTCTTTAATTAATAAGAGAGTTATTGTGAGGCGCTCATGTAAAACGTTGTTGCCCAAATGTTTCATGAATGGGGTATTTTGTATGTGTGTGGTTTAAACTCCTCACTGCAGTGCGGCGGTTGTATGAAACCGTGCATGTGTATGTGAGTGTGGTGCGCGACTTGCAGTATTGGCTTTGCTTCAGACAAGGTGACGCTTGTGGAGCGCCCCCTTCATCTTGGATTACTGTAGCCATGGATCCTGTGGGTATTTGTGTTGGAAGTGATGGCAGAGATGACTGACTGCTTATAACTCGGAGCTTCTTGGCTAACGTTAATGTGAGAAAAATAGATTCACGACAGGTACCAATTAATATTTGTGTTTGTGAATTAATGTGAGTTCTGTGTTCTTTATAGACTGATTCAAACAAACAACATGTGATTTGTTTTTAAAGTTCAGATGCAAATACTAACATCAGTTAATAGAGCCTAGTGTATAAATGTTTATGTCAGTGAGGTAACTGGACTTTGGTCTTGGATCTTGAAGACATGACAGGAGCCTCATTAGTTGATGAAGTCCAGTTGCTTTTTGAATACACTCGGATTATGAAAAAATGTCACTAGCATTTAGGGCTGGGTAATATACCAGTCCGTACCAAAAACTGGTGTTTATTTTGATTATGATAGGAATTTTTCATTATACCAGTGAACAGTCAAGACAACATCCAGTGGGAACATATTTCTGTGTGGACCAATTTAAGTGCTACACACTGTACCAGCTCTGTACCGGGCTCTGCGTCAGCGACGCAGAGATTACTGACCCAGAACAACTTATTCCAAAAAGAGGAGCCATGTTTGTAATATGGAATTTCTTCAGCTTGAAAAGGTCAGATGTGGATAAAACAACTGTCTTTTGCAGTACCCAGTGGCGGTAATACTAGCAATTTAACTTAATTACTGCCCCCTATTGGCAATCGTATTTTGAAGAGGCTGTGCAACAAAAACATGGTACTGTGCTTATGATAGTAAAATGGGCTATTTAAAATCTAATTGATCTAATGCAGTTATTCTTTATTAATGAGAAGATAGTGTGGGTAACATTGGTCACATAACCAATACCATCAAATACAGTAAGACTGATATAACTTAAAAATAATGTGATATGAAAATGTTGCCGTATCGCCCAGCTCTACTTGCATTTATATCACTGCATCAACATCAGAGGTCACATACTGTACGTATGCTAAACAGTTATATCTCACTGTCTTTCAACTGTTTCCAAAGTGTCTGAGAACATTCACAAGGTTTCTCATGTTGGTTGCACGGCCAGTGGAGTTGTGTCAATGGAACTTTGAAAATGTTCAAAATATTCTCAAGAAAAAGTTTCTATTATAAGTCAGAGAGTCGTCCCAGGCATATGGAGACCACTTGGAACTCTTCTCAGTTCAATATCTGTTAGACAAAAAGTTTGTGAGACAAATTTGTGAGGGTATGAAAACAACATTTTGACTGACCGGAGACACTGTAGTGGACAGGAAACCTGTCCAGAGTGTAGCCCCGCCTCTCAACTATTCACTGTTTGAGATAAGCACCAGCACCATAGCACAGGCGCGAGCTGGTCAAGAAAATAACTGGAGGCCAAAAATTGCATGTGACATTCAGGATGTGAGGAAATTGCCTCTGTGGACCGCGCCACCCCTCGGGACACTCCTCAGCACCGAGCGTCCCCTGACATCTAGTTAGTAGTTAGTAGATGTGGGTGCACCATCTTGCTTGGACTTCATTTTTGTCAGACCTGCGCACATAGTAATGGTTTTGTGATTGGTCAATGGCTGTCTTGGGGGCGGGGCCAGTGAAAGGTCAATTAGGACATTTTGTGAATCAACAGCTACAAGAAAATTCTGTAAATGTTGCATTTTATTTTCCTTTTAGACACTTGAAAATGTGTGAGAAATATCCATATCATATGATTCCAACTGAGACTGTTTCAACAGTTGCAGGTCAGTTTTTATTGATATAGATTGTTCGTTAACGTCTGCAAAATCTTCCGTTAATTCATACTTTATTATTATGAAGAGCTGACTTATTCTAAATGCAAAACATTGTAGAGCTTGTGTTTGCATCCTAATTTAGCAGTACAAGGTTTTCTTTTGAAACCACTGGATTTCCCATCACCAAGGAGAGACAAGTGTGTTCCTTTACAAATGACAGATTTTTTATACTTTTGTTTCCTGGGGGACGCAATAAAAAGGACATTTCTTAGCAGTCTTTCTGGTCATTAGTCAGACTTCTAAAGCCATAAAATCCTGAAACTTTTCCTCCTAAGATAGTTAGAACACTCACTCAGACCACAACCAGATCTGGTACTGACATGCTCCCAGCTGATTCAATCACTGAGCTTTTAAACATGACTGCAAAACCATACAAAGTGAGCCATATCACCCGGTGTTATAGATTCCAGTTGTCCAGGACATGTTCAGAACTGAAGAAGTCTATTGGAAGAAAGGTGAAATGTTTTCAAATGACAGAAAATAAGTCCAGTCGCCCTTTTTTAAAAAAACTTTTTGAATGACTTGATTAGCAGACTACATTTACAGAGGGGTAGCTTTACACGCCCCTTAATGGGAACCATGATTTAGACAATGTAGTTAAGATTCTCCTGAGTTGCAATTTTCTGCACATATT
>SSNP01000057.1:913675-926175 GCA_006937955.1 Pachypanchax playfairii | reverse complement strand
ATCCTGCGCTCATAGAAATGATATTTTTTACAGTGACGGGAGAGTGATGTCATCTCTCCGTGCCCACTCACGTATTACCTGTAAGGAAGTTGTTTGAAACTGCTACTCCTTAGCTATTCGTAGCAACACACAAATCGGAACTCTTGTTTTCAGTGTAGAAAAAATGGGTCGATTTTGCGCATATCCTGGGTGCAACAGCAAAATGAGGAATGAGATTAAAAAAATAACGGATCTGAACTGATTTTAAACCGATTTAGGGTCGGCGAACGCAGGCCCAACTGACTCTCGTTTATTGGCGTTTAGGTGTTTGCCGTGTGAATCAAAAATCTCCGAGACGAATCCGAATCGCAAAAAAGTACCACTGATGACGAGTAAAACACATCTCACAGAATAAATAAGGCCCCAATTGCAAAAAACGGGCGTTGTCCTTTAACCACAGTGTCTATGTTCCCTGTCCTGGGGGATGGTGGTCCCCAGAAACCTGAACGTTTTCACCATAGTACTATTGTGTATGATAAGGGGGATGGGGGTGGAGACTCTTCCTGAAGTCCACTGCGGTCCCCACAGTTTTTAGAGTGTTGAGCTCTAGATGGTTCTAACTGCACTAGCTGATCCACTTCCTGTCTGTAAGCAGACTCGTTTCCATCTCTGATGAGGCCGATGACCATCGTGTCATCTGCAAACTTCAGGAGTTTAACAGATGGATCACTAAATTGGCAGCATTTTGTGTAAAGGTAGATGCATCCAGGTTTACAAATGACTCTGATTTTAGTCATTTACAGTTCCTTGTTTTTCCTTTAGTATCATTTAATTTCCTGCAGTTCACAGCCAATAAAAAACTCAGACACTTTATGGCAGCCAATACAATCGGTGTATTTACCTTTCCTTTTTCTTAAAGCTCATCTGCTCACTTTTTTCTTTTCATTTTTGCAGTCTCTCTATCTAAAGTAGACATGTCTAGTTACAGTGTAAACTAGCCTTGTGAAAGAGGACGGGAGTTAGGATGGCATCTCCAGAGACTTTTCAGAGAAGTAATTTAATAAACTGTGATATTTTCCCACTCCACAAGGGAAAGGGAATAGGTTCAGAAAGTAATGAAACTCGGCTGTTGAATTTTTAATATTAAAGAATCAATTTCCTGTTCTTGAACATAAAGGGTCCGTTTTCTTCTGTTTCCTTTGTAACAAGCAACATGTAACATTGATTACCAGCTATTTTCTTGTTCCTACTGAGGAAGGACGTAAAGGTTTAATGCAAACATTTGTTTAACAGCTTATTTTGGCTCCCATCCAATCTTCAGCATTTGAGTAGCAGCTGGAAAGAGAGATTTTTCCAACTAGTGTTACCTCTCGGGGAGAGGAAAAGAGATGCTAAAGCAGATGCACGTGTTTGTTAATAATTACACAGGTTTTAGATAGAGACAGAATTTTACTTAGAAGGGTCTGATTAGACATTTTTGTCTATGTAAAGTATTTGAACACAACATCTTTTATTCATAAATAAATAATACATTGACACAACACGTGTAAAAATCTGAAGTTATTCTTTGTGAGCCAATGTCAAATTAAGCAAACATGTAGAACAGTAGCGTCACACAGGACGGGGTTTTAAAGAACACTGGTCAAGATAAACGTAGAACCCCCCCCCCACCAGACAGGAAACCAAAGATGAAAGTTTTTCAATAGAATATAAAGTGGTATTAGGTCTTTAGAAAATAATCATCAAAAATCTCACAATGAATAAATCTAATGTCGATTCATCCTTCATTTCTGTAAACTTTGCTTTCAAGTTCTGAGCCTTTCTTGTAATCTTTTAAACTGGTCTCAATCAATAGTTCTTCACACTTTCTGAAGGTCTTTCTACTTTTTTTTCTTTGGACTTTTTCTTCTTTTCAGTCATTTTTAATCCAGTTCTTGACCGTCTTCACAAGCTTATTTCTGCTGTTGTTTATTGAAATAATTAATGTTTTCACACTGGGGCTGAAAAAGAACTCCCTTTTTTTCTTTTTCTGGATAAACTAAAGACTTTTAGAACAATCAGTATTTGGAAATCCCTCTCTTTGACCAGATAGTATTGAAGTACCTTAAGGCTGGAGGTTTTCTTTTTTCATTTCATAATTTTCTTTTAAATCCTGATTGAAATCACTCTTTTGTTGTCAATTCTTTTCTGAATAGATTTGACCTTAACCATATTCTACAACATCTATCCAGACTAAAATGCTAGTATTTGATAATGAGTCCCGCATCCTTTCGTATTTCTGTCAAGGCTGTCGGCTGCTTGTTTACTGCAGATACTCAATGGCACTCCTTTTACCCTGACTCCACCGCTACGTGTGGCAGAGAGGAAAGGAGAGACAGAAAGGGAGAGGTCAGGTGATGATTTATGACCAAGATGCTGCATTCCAGCACGGGATGATTAATCTCTTCTGGGAACACTTCACAAGTACAAGTTTAACCTACCTCGGCCTTGCACACAGGCGCACACACTCGAGCGTGGTGGCGGTGTGCACAGAGTGGCTTGAATACATACAGGGCGTGAGCACACACATGTGCTCTGCATGCAGGACATAAATGCAGAGGGCAGAGTGCACGCAAGGGCTTTTGTATGTTATTCATGTGCATCCTCCTTTCCTGACACCCTTCTTTCAGTCTCTACCTTCTACTTTTTGTTCCTCTATTTATTGGCCTCAGTGGCATAAAGTCTCACATTTATCCACGTTCCTCTTTCGCCTTCATCACAAGCGGCTGCAGACGCTCACGTAAAGAAACAGAGTGAGAGAGGGACGGATGGAGGGAGGAGGAGCGGGTCTGTGTAAGGCTATTTGGCTTCAGTATCAGTAAGCATAAGGCTGAAGGATTAGTGCTGCTAGGTGCTAAAAGCTTCAATGTCTTAATAAGCACATAGGAAGGCAGGGATGGGTCATATCTGTGTGATACAGCTGCTTTTGTGCACAAATGTGTGCATCATGCAGGTGCTCTGTGAAGGCAGCCCTGGACCAGCACGTCAAGAGGATGTGTGAAGTTTAAATACAACAGTCGGCATCTGAGACTCTATTACTTGAGCACACTTGAACAAATTGTTCCACAGTTAAAGTCGTTGAAGCACAGGAGGAGGTTGAACACATCTTTGTTATAATGAAGCCATTTATTGTAATGGGAAGCATTTACAGTCAACCGTCTCTTAGATGTTTTAGCCTTTACTGTTTCCTTCTCTTTTTCTTTTTGTATATTTCACTCTTTGTTAGTTTGTTTCTCTATCACTCTGGTGTCCAGCTCCGCCTTGTGAACACTGTGGCCCACCCTCCACTGAGACCAGGATTATTTATGGGAACAAGGATTTTGCAGTGTTCACGAGTTTTTGGAAACACGCTACTATGCAATTGTTGTTGTTTTTTTTAATCTTTGTGTGTGGTTTCATGTCGGCTGTTATACAAAGTATGATTTATCATGAGGAAATATACAAAGGAAAAAAAATCATAATAAAACACTGCGCCAAAGTACGAGATGATTGATGAGATGAAATTAAAACAAGTTACGATCCATTTAAGAGACAGAGTGTGAGTGAGGATCGCTACAGAATGCAGAACTTAATAAGTCCGTCATCTATAGATCAAATACTTGTAGTTAAAACTCA
Source organism: Pachypanchax playfairii (assembly GCA_006937955.1). NCBI lineage: Eukaryota > Metazoa > Chordata > Actinopteri > Cyprinodontiformes > Aplocheilidae > Pachypanchax > Pachypanchax playfairii. The sequence continues at coordinate 922,542 of SSNP01000057.1, read as the reverse complement.
GACATCACTGAAATATCTGACGTGTTCATTGGATGTTATCTAACCTTTGACTATGAGTTTGTAGTTACATATAGTTGTTTGTCAGTGTCACTCAGTCCGTTCTGTTCCTCCTTGTTCATGTTCATGGTCATGCAGAGCTGGTGCCTATCACCAGAGGTCAGTTGGTTAAAGGCGGGGCTCCATCCTGATCAGTTTGCCAGTCCATGACGAGAGATGGACAAGTATTCATGCATAGACTCACAGCTAGACCAATTTAGAACTAGAGAAGCACTCAGAGAGCGCAGACCTCCGCCAAGTGGACGTATAGAAATACTATGTCCATATCCTTAAAAATATTCCTGGATCCAGACGGTATCACCCCCAAAACCTAATCGATTGATTCTTGGGTCATTTCTGACCTTTCCTGAAAATGTCATCAAAATCCAGACAGACAGACAGACAGACAGACAGACAGACAGACAGACAGACAGACCCAGATGAAAACATTACCTCCTTGGTGTAGGTAATTAAATGTCTGTAAACAGTCACATAAATGAAGTAAGTTGCAGGAACTAGTTGCCAGTTCAAAGTAAAATAAAAATTGTGTGTTAATTTTTTTCTGAAAAAGCTGCCGAGTCATTGTGGGTGGGCTCCTTCTCAGTTTAGTCTCCATGAGTCAGAAACTGTGAGATTTAAAAGACCAATTTGGTGGTTATTGACCTTTAAACCAAAGCTGGGACTATTTGGAAACAAAAGAAAGCCAATCTGACATCCTGAGCCCATCCAAACAGATAAAGTTAGGATGATTTGCAAATAAATTAAGACATTTTGTGACTAAATTACAGCACAAAAATGTCACATTTTGTTCTCTCTTCAGACTTATACAAAACTGTTGCAAGTAGTACAACCTAAAAAATATTTTCATTGTCTTACAATTTTGAGTTTCGAACTAGTTGCCAACACTTGCAGCCCAGTGAGATACGTACTAGCCTAAAATCTATGCTTTTGGACTTTGAGAGGAAACTGGATTACTTGCAGCAAACTCACACTTGTACAGGGAGGACATAGAAACTCAATGCAAAAAGGCCTCAGGCAAAGTTGTACTATAATGACTTTCATTTATTTAATTGATACTTTATCGATCCCCTTAGGGAAAATTACTTTTCTGCATCTGGTCCATTTATAAGGAGCAATGGGCTGTCTTCTCTACAGGCCTGGGGGGAAATTTTTGGAGTTTCCCAACGATACTATGACACATGGTCTGCCAGCACTTGGGATTGATCTGCTTATCTCCAGATGTGTAGACGACCCTCTTTCCCCCCTTGAGCCACAGCTCATGTATTCCAGCACTTGAGAGGCCTCGCAGCACTTGTTGCAAGGCAGCAGTTCTAACCAACGGTACCACCGTCCAGCTGGACTGCAAGCATGTGCTGTAATTTATCATTGTTGTACCTGAGATCCTGCAGCACTCAGTCGAGATTGTTTTGACAAGACCAGTGGAAGCTGGTGGTAAAAGCACAAGTTTTTTCACTGAGGAGGATTTGTATGTACATTTTAAGGTCCTGTATCCTGGTATTTTAAAGCCTTTAATCTCTGGGATAGGCACATGATAAAATGTTACCGTTGGTCTTATATAGTAGTCATTTGTCCTGAAATATAAATTATATCCTGGAGTTATTCTTTGATCTTTGAGTTCATGACGTAGCCTCGAGTCCCAGCTTGGCTGCAGCGACGCAGCATAGGCATCAGCCACGCCCCCAAATCTTTGTAACCAATGTAATAATGATGGAGGAGAGTAGTGTGGAGCCTTAACATTTTGACCCTAACACACATTACCATTAGCACGGAGCTAGTGTTTTGACTTACTTACTGCTCTGGCTGCTCCACGTCTTTATTGTTAGAATTGACCTAGAATTGACCCGCCCCCCCTTAGTTACTGTTGCTATGTCCGACAAAAACGGCCAGCGTGAACCCTTTCCAACCCTTTCGGGAGTAAAACCTTCGTGACTTCCTCCAAATCAAACCAGCCATGATCTCCTTTCTCTCTCCAGATCAGCTCTACCAATTAGCTTCCATCCGCTCGCAGCGAGCCTCCCTTGCAGCCGGCGAGCACTCCCAGCTGCCAGCAGCTCTAAAGCTCGCCCCCTGCGTTGCCCCCACCAGTCGGCAACCCCAAGCCGGCTCATGCTCATCCATGGGCGGACCGCGCCACCACTTGAAACGCTCCTCAGAACCGATCTTGCCCTGACATCTAGTTAGTAGTTAGTAGGTGTGGGCGCCCTGCTTTACCATCTTGTTCGTAATTAATGTTTGTAGGATCTGTCCACATAGTAACAGTTGTGTAATTGGTCAGTGGCTGTTTTGAGGGCGAGGCCAGCGAAAGGCCAATCATGCTGGCTGCAAGAGTTCCTCTCTCTGACAGTCTTGGTGCTGACCAAGGTTCAGGAAGCAGCTATTGGTGAAATGATGGCCACATACCAACATGCTGTAACTGGTTAGACATGGGGTTTCAGAGAGAAACTCCATCCACGTCTGGCAATTGGGTTGTTCTTTATGAATGATGAATAAAGTCTGTAACTCCTGCAGTCAAAAGTAAAGTACTACAAAACAATGGTGCTTCTCGCTTCAGACTCTCATAGCTTGCACCTGTGAAAAAGGGGGCATGTGTATTTAATCTGCAGGGGCGGCGCAGACATGTTATGAGTCAATCGTTTACCAGGAGAGAGTGGAGCAGCTGCTCAGAGCGCAGGATTCAGGAGGATTGGCTCTGAGGTGTTTTAACTAAGGAAATACCATCACAACATGGTTAAAATCTGTAAAAAACTGATTAATATAGGACCTTTAAAAGTGATCAGCCATAACAATACATACATGTTATATGTCAAACAGTTCTTCCTTGTAAACCTTCAGACTCCCGTGTAATTTAAATGTTTTTGCTCAGTCCTGTATTTCTTTTTTAGTTGGTGGTTTATTTTGACAAGTTTTTAACAAAAGTAGCATTTGCTGTTAAATGTAAACCTAATAAAGTGCAAATTAAAAAAAAATCTGTTTGAGGGGAATGAGGGGAACTAAACAGTGAAATATTCTAATCCATAACACACACGATCATTATAAACACACACGAATGAGATTTCCTTACAGTTAATACAAGTGAGCAGTTATATAACATGTTGGTGTCGTGACATCATTGGACTTTTGCTTGCATGTGCCTTCTGAGACTTGTCACGTGCGTTTCTGATCGTGCCCTTTTTTATTATATAGTCTGTGTAAATGTGTCACAGTTATATTTAAACTCTTTTTGGGGGAGAGATTCATTCTTGAGGTTAACTGTCCTTCTTTTCATTGTAGCTGGATGTTCTCAAACCATAAGAGTTATTTTTGTTTAAGTAAATGATCAAAATCCTGAGAGGTTTCCTTCAAAGTCATATCATTGAGTTAACGACATGCGCTGAGCCCAGAGGCAAACTGACTGGAGCATAAACTGATAGGTGAGTGTTCAAAAAGAGCCAAACTGTGGAACTAAGAGGAAAAGACACTCCAGTATGGTTGCTTCCATATTCATAGTAATAGTGCTAGTTATAGTAATTAATGTGAAATTTTAGTTTTTTGTTTGGTTTTTATTTTGAACATTTTTCTCTATTGGTTTCTATTTTGAATGTGTTTACTACTTTTTTTCTTTTGCGTTTTGGATCCCTTTTATTATTTATTACCTCTTCATTTGTTGTTTAGATTCTTTTATTTATAAAGCAGAAAGCCCTATTATCCATTTATACTAATTGTTTTCCTTGAAATTTCCTTCCCAAATGACAGATTCTCAGTTGTGATATGTGCAAACCTAGAGTCCCACATTAATTTATAGATTTTAACTTGGCAACAAATTATTAAGTATTAAATGGGAAGTGCAGAATGTTAAAATGAGTATCATTAATGAACAGTGTTTAGAATAAAGCCGTTTAAAGTAACGGCATTACGCAAAGTGGTTGGATTTTCAGTTACAGAATAATCTAATCAATTACAATTTCCTACATTACAACACCGTTATTGTTAGTAAACATAAAATGCAGTGCGTTACTATCAATTAGTAAAAAAACTGTGTAATGTGGCTACACGTGCACACACACACACACACACACACACACACACACACACACACACCCACACACACACACACACGCACACACACACACACACACACAGTTGTATGGAAACTGGGTGGGTTGCTGCATTTCAATTGACAAGTGATTTCTTTATTTGGTAATGCAGTCTGTTACTTTCTCTGGTAACTAGTTACTTTATAGAATAGTTTATATATATATATATAATACTTTTTGGAACAAGTAGTGAGTAACTATACCTAATTTCCTTCGGCTGTCCATATTTTGGGAGGTCTGGTCCAGTCCAGTCCGATAAACCCTTTAGGCTTTAATATTAGCAGTTGTGGTTATAGAAACATGAAACTGTTTGATGATGATCTGTTAGTCTTTACCTTTAACACAGAGACCTAAAATCTTCTCTCCGAGCTCCTCAGACAGACCTGGTCTTTGCTTTCTGTGGTCCATGTTCAGTGTGGTGCACACAGTGATACTAAACCACCCAAGATCCTGTTTATTCCCTTTAAACAGGCTGAATGGCTAATGAAAAGCTTGAAGGCAGCTGTGTTACTAATTATGGTTAAACATTTAGCTTGAAACATAAAGACAGACATGCAGATGTACATTGAACTACTTTTAATTACATTGTTTTTAGGAGAAATGAAGCATGTTTCAATAAGCTGTAAGAGCTCCTACAGCTGTCTGCATGTCTGTTTGTTTAACTAAATACATGTTTTCTTGGGCTGTTTTGATTTTTCTACAGAAATAAAGTTCTTAGATTTTTTTTTCAGCCATTGGCCCATATAGATTGATTTTTATAAAGGATATCAGTGTTTGTATAACTGCCTTTGTTTCATCTTCAGGTTATTTTCAACTTTTTTGTTCCATTTTTTCTTTTTTCTTTTTACAACTGTCACAGAACATTGATTTAAAATATGTTAATAATTTATAAGGAAGGTCTTTTAGTGGCAGGACAGTTTTGATAACACTGTCTTTGAATTGTGTACTTCACTTCCATCAGTCTTTGAAGTTTTCATTGTTAGTTTTGAAGTATGTTTGATTAGATCTTCTCATTTCATATCTGTCTCTGCATTTTTACAGCTTGTTTACTTTAAATAAATACTGATTTAATTAGTATCTGGGTTTTAAAAAGCTACAGTATTTTGAAAAAAAAATATTCACAGCTTAGAAGATGAAAATTATCAACTGACGTCCATATTGTAGACTAACAACAAGCAGTTAACCCACAATGCAATTTGCACTTTATACAGGTCAGTTAAACTGCATCATAGGGTATATAAAAATATGTGTATTGGAAACTGTCTAATTAGACCGTCTGACACAACACTTGGAATAATTGTACTCCAACTGCAGCTCATTAAGGGATTAATTTGTTATGTTATTTAACTTAAAAGGCAGTGATGTTGCAGCCAAATTATGTGCTTAATATACAATTAACTGCTTTCTGCTAGCAGCGAAGCGATGTTTTAAAGCCTTGTTTTCTTTTCAAGCAGCACCTTGAAAAATGAACTTTTTGTTCCACTTGATATATTTGCTCAAGCTTTAGCTTTGTTCAGGCATTTAAAATCTTTATAGTGACAGAGCAAAAAAACCTCTTTAACATCAGACTTTTCTTTATCTCAATGTTGCATTTCAAGACAAATTAGAAAGATAATGCTTTTAGAATGAGCATACGATCCATTAGTGAAGGTGTAAAAAGTGAAATACTTCATTGATTGTGTGAAATTAAAGCTGCGTCATGTTGTCAAACCAACTTGATCTTGTCTAAACAGTCAGCTAGTGATTCGTTCTCCCGTGTAAGTGCCGTGACTTCTAAGTTCAGCTGCATGAAAAACTGACAATTTGCCCTAAAATGGAAAAATCTCTTAAAAATGTATTATAATCATAGAGTAAATATAGCAGGATTAAACATAATTTAGGTGTAAAATATATATGTTTAGCTTTCTTTCAGAAAGCATCTTTTGTCTGTGAAACCAGACATACTGTATGATTTTCATGGATTTAGCCGTGTGGATTTTCATGGATTTGTGTTGTGAAGGCGCTCTGACATAATCACTTAAACTGCCCTCGTGTTTATTATAACTGCTTGCATTTTATTTTTTTTCTAAGCACGGATTTTTACAGCCCAAAGAAGGAGCTCAATCCTCTCGGGTTAGAGGCAGGATGTGAGTAGAGTCTTTAAATCGGGCGCTACAGGAACACAGATGGTGACGCTGTTTTCGTGGAATTCAGAATCACACTGTGATGAAATTCTCCATTTTCAAAGAAAGATTTGTTTGAATTTTGGCAGGAAAAGAAAATCTGTAATATCTAAAGAAAGGAAAACATTGTACTTTTAAAAGAGTTCAACTGTTCCAAGTTACTCTCAGTTATATGAAACATCTGGTAACATCTGCTCGGCTACCTGCTTTATATTTATATCCTCTCTTACAGAATATTTTGTAGGAGTCTGTGACTGGGATTTGGAAGGTAAAGCTTTGAAAACAATGTAGTTCTACAGCTGCACATTTACATTCTTACATTTCTCTCCTGAGATGTTTCTTATTGTATTGACTTCTTTTGTAACCGGATACTTTCATGTTTTCTTGCTCAACAGAGATAAAATGTTGTTCTCTATTTGTTTGAGTTGTGTTTACTTGAGAGAATAATTTAAAAAAGTAATACATTAAAATGTATATACTGTGAGGGTTTGTGTGAATGGGCAGCTGATGAGGTTTTTTTTGGTTTGTTTTCTTTTAAGAACCTCCTACCCTCCTTATTTTCCTCATCAATAACAGCCGAAAGAAACATTTTTTCTGCTTTCATACATCATTTTTTTTCCATACATGATTTTTTTTCTTCCCTGTGAGGGATTACAGTTGGAGCTTTTAAACTGTTAGATTCCTGCTGGTTTTTTTTTATTATCTTCTGTGATCTATTTATGTCCTAAACTGCTAATAGCTAAAGGGAATCAGCACAGCAGGAGGTGGTGCTCAGATAATGGATTGGTTAAGTTATGCACCCCCCACTCCACCCAAAAATGTAGGATTGGGAATTTGTTGTATGGAGTTTTTGTCTGTTTGTTTTTTCTCACTTATTCACTTATTATTAGTCTCATTTAGTTTTACTAAACATTATGGAGGTTTTAGATTTTGACTTTGGAGTAATATAAAACATCTGTTCAGTATTACCTTCAGTTTGTTCACTTTTATAAATAAAAACAAGATGGTGTACATTGTAAACAAGCACAAAATGAACTTTCAGGACCCTGAAATAACTTTTAGGAAGTAGTTAATATTCACATTAGGTACTCTGACCCACAGCTTTGAGAATTCTCCTTTATTGTGTTCCAAAACTTGCTGTGGTAAAAAAAAAACTATGCCTAAAACATGTATTTAATCTGTGCACCATTCATTTTGAGAGTTATGCAGAGGAAAAAGTAGCTGCTAATAATGTACAGTGGGTTTTTTTCCTTTCCCCTCCTCCTTTCAGCTGCTGCGAGTAGAAAGCCAGAGTTGAGTTTAATATGCAGAATCACTCATTCAGAAGACGGGTGAGAACGAGAGAACTGCATTCAGAATCTCTTCCTGACAGATGAGAAGTTATCAGGACAATCAGCCTGCTAATTCTGCATTAATTAGTGATAAACTACAAAAAGCACAAACAAGTTAATGGATGTTTTTTGGGGGTAGGAATGGGATTTTAAATTGTGTTCCTTCATTAGGTTGCGCATGACTAAAGACGGAAGAAGTAACTGACAGAAAACAGCTTCTGGCATTCACAACATCCTCGATCGTCTCCAGGGACTAAACAATTCTCTGTGGCAAATACTAAAAGCTGTAATGTTGGGCGATGTTGCATAAATGTTTCAGAATCACAGCGCTTGTTATACAGGCTAGACCGAGCCTCGGCGGACCAATTTAAACTGCCTTATAATGGCATCTCTAATGCTCCGGTCTACATGAAAATAAACAAGTCTGTAAGGCAGAATATTAAGTGCACTCTATTATTGCTTATTCCCAAAGAAATAAATGGATCTTTTTTATGACATTCAATCTGTAAAGCTTTGCAATGGCTATTTTACAACCGATACACAAACTAGTGAACTGTGTTTTATTACTTTTCATAACAGCGGTGAGGATGGGATATTTAAAGCGATCTGATTGGCTACACCTGGACTGACTGGGAGTATAAGGGGACAAAATGTGTCCCCAAGTGTGTGAGTGTTTGTGTTCACAGGAGATTGTGTGTGTGTGATCTCTGCCTTAGCTGTGAAGTACAGCTGATTCCCTGATCCAGCAGGTTAAAGGCGGCTTTGGCTCTGTGCAGCTGACCCATCTGGACTGTGTGCCGGGTTTCAGCTTCATCCCTGCAGAACTGTGCCGAGAGCTAATCTCTGCTCCTTTACTCAGTTCAGACCTTCAGCATTACAGCTGTGACAACGTTTTAATGGTCAATGACCCAACATACCTCAGGCAATTCCTGTTTACCTCAATGCGTGTGTGTGTGTGTGTGTGTGTGTGTGTGTGTGTGTGTGTGTGTGTGTGTGTGTGTGTGTGTGTGTGTGTGTGTGTGCGTGTGTGTGTGTAATTCTGTGCCAGATGTGGTCTGTACTTCAGCCATAGCTACACAAATACCATGTATAGAAAGATTACAGATTGATGACTCAAATAGTTTTTTGTATTTGTTGTATTCTGCTCCTACGATGATCTCTTTCAGCCAGCTCTTGGTGACTTTAACTCTTGTCCAAATATCACATCATCCCTGTTCTTCTCCCCATCCAAGCCCCCAGCATCT
>SSNP01000057.1:855761-913571 GCA_006937955.1 Pachypanchax playfairii | reverse complement strand
CCCCCCGCTACACACTCCACAAAAACAGAAGAGCATCAGTGCTCAGACCCACTCAAATTACAACTGTCTTTGTCACCCTCTCTCTCTCCCTCCCTCCCTCTCTCTCACTGTGTGTCTCAATGTTCCTGTCTCTCTTCCTCTTCTGTCTACCTGAAACACAAATGGCAATTCCATCCCTGAGTTACTCTTGGACAAGGACAAAAAGCACACACAGACACATTCACACACACACGTAGAGAAGGAGAGAGAGAGACCGCTGCAGGGCTGGATAACATTTGAGAGGCAGGATAATGTCAGCTGACCAAGGCCTTTGGTGGCTCCCAGTCATCCATGGCTGCCAACTCCACTAACATCAGTTCTGCCACACAGTAATGGGACGAAGATAGCTTGCTTTTTCCTGTAGCTTTTAATAGGGCAGCTCTCTGTGTGAGAGTAATTCTGAGACTGACAGGAAGAAAGGAGAAGCATGGTAAGCATCAACAGTGTCACTTTGATTTTTAAAGGGAGACACCAGGATGTATCACAACAGCAGGAGAATTGTGCCTCAATAATGACCGAAATCTTGTTCTACAAAGAAATGTTATTGTAATTTATCCTCATTAAATCCGTGTTTATTGATGAATTGTGGCTAAAGGCTAGACCAGCTGCTTTTGGGTATAAATGCTCTGGTTGTGTCACTGAAATGCCAGCAGGTTGATTTGGATTGTGAGAAAAGCAAGTGGCATGTTTTGCCAAGAAAATGGAATTTGTGATACAAATAGATTATACTCACATCTTTTCTGTCAACTCTGATGGGAAATCTATTTTTTATTGTTTGGTTTAAAGGATTGTACATAAAGATGGACGACATGTCGCCAGCTACATTCTGGTTACTTGCCATACGGAGTTTTTCAGTCAGAGTGTGCAACCTGGCTGGAGCTACGAGCGCCACCTATTTAAATGCAGATATCATGATGTGTTAGACCTTTTAAAAAATGAATATTTGAACATGAAAATCAACTTAAGATAACCCCTTTAAAAAATGATCTGAAATCCCCAAACAACAGCAGTCACATCACTGATTACTGATAGGTCATTTTTTCACTCAATAAAATATACAAATATAATATTCGTCCATTTTTGTTGTATGGAACTGATTCAGTAAATAAAGTGAAGAAGACATGCTTTTCAGCAGGTTTATTTCACATTTTTATTCATGTGGTTAAACCAGTGCTTCAAGTAGTTAAAAATATATATCTATTTAATAATATATATATATATATATATTTCCCTTAATGTCATACTGTATATATGGGACAGAAACATGGGTGATATTTATCATTTAGATGTATCTATCAATCTATGAATGAACAGTTTGTTTTGTAGTCCACAAACCGGGAGGTTCGGTGCATCCGCACAGCATTCGAGATGGATGGGGTCGAGTTGAAGCCCCGCCTTTAGGTAATGATTCTTCCACAGGTTCATTTAAAAAACCCTCGCTACGACTTTTACTTCCTCTAGATAGTCAAGTTTGATTGATAAAACTTTACTGTAGCCACTTGCAATATCTTTACTATCTGTGTCTGAAATGTGTAAACAGATTCTTGTTCTGTCTACCTGAATGGGGAAGGTAGGGAGGGGGAGGGTCAAGCTCTGAGGTGGCAATTACAAATGTTCCTGTGTGACAAAACATCTATCCTTGTGCAAGGTAAATTTTATTGTAAAAAAATAATGATGCAATGACAAAAAGGTTTATTTATTCTTTAGTAATGTTTAAAAATATTTTGGCTTGGCAGAGACACATTAACTAACCTTTATTCTGAAAAGCCAGGTCAACGTCACAGCTGTTGTCAGTTTCCTTTCATCCAAATTACTTATGTCCACTTACATGTACGGCAAGCGTTGTGCACCAAAACATGAGGTTTCTTTGGGGGGGGGGGTCACTGCTCTAGTACCTCGGAAAATTAGCGGTACGCGGAGAGGTAAAAAATTTAATTTATCATTATCATGATATTTTAGAAATGTATTGAAAATGTTCTGAAACTACGATCACAAACTGAAATTTCTGGACAAACAGTGAAGCCAGCAGCATCACTGGTAACCATGAAAACTGGTAACTATTTCATCTCCATTCTAGACATCGCTCAGCGCTAACTGGTGACATATCAGTGTCTTGTTTCTTATTTCCCTGTGATATTTATTTCACTTTATTTGAATGTGCTTGTTATCGTAGCCGCGGTGTGCTCCTCTTCCTGTATCTCAGACTTCAATGTGAAAAATAGGAATTTTACATCCTTTTCCTCCTTCTACCCTACACATATCACTGCTGTCACTGCAAACCTCTCTACGCTAACGTCATATCGCTAACATCCCACTCACACACCTGCATGCATTCAAACTTATAATAGTGAGCTTTCAATGACCAAAAAACTGCTATCATATAGTAGCAGAATTTGTAGATCAGTATCAGTATTTGACATTTTGGTTGAACTAATACCTTCGAGTTGTTGTACTATAAGAAAATGTAACAGACACAATATATGTTGGTTTAAAAAATAAATAAATAAATATAAAACTAAAGGAGAGACGTACAGCGATCACTTGGCTGTTGTTATTTAACTCCCAGTCATCCTCCCACACAGCGGGGCAGCCAGACTCTTGACACCATTCCATTTAGCCCACACTCCTGCCAGAGGATTCAGCTAATAACTCACACAGCCGTAGCACCAAACAATTACTTTCAAGAAGAAACAGAGGAATCAGGGGAAATGAGGAGAAGCATAACCTTGAGAGAGGATAATGTTTTATTTTAGCATTAGCCAAAACTGCTGTGTTGAGAGTGATGTGGCCAGGAGGAAAGGAGAGGAAAAAACAACAAAAAAAAGGGAAAAACATCAGAGCTGGTTAATGAATCTCTTCGTTGAATTTAAGCTGCACATTCATCACTATTCAAAGTCTTCCTCCTCTGCTCTCCGCGAGCTAGTTAAAGGATAGTTAAAGAGTCTTTGAAAGAAATTAGGAAACAAAAAATCCCTCCCAATATGTCTAAAATTAAATAGTTCTCCTATTAGTGACTAAATTACCTGAAGCAACTTGGGACATTTAGGAAGCGTACGCAACCCTTTTCTACATTATCCATCAAACACATAATTTGCTTTGCAGTAGTAGATAGAACACAGCAAGACAGTAGACATCTGTTACTGTATAATCAAGCTTTAACAAACTGTGGTTTACTCTAATCAAAGAGTTTTTTAGAGGTGAAGAACACTGAAAGATTGTACCTACGGGGGGGGGGGGGTATTCCTCATAGAACTGAACTGAAATACTCATGTTCTTTGTTATAAAATAATGTATAATGATGTTCTAATCTCCCATGCACTGAGAAGTAGAGAAAAACATAAATAAATTGGAACATACATCCCAAAAAGCTAAAAGGAAACAAACAGCAAAAAAATAAAAAACTGAGAATATTCAAAGTACTATTTTTAACATGTGTTGTTGACATGTTTCATTGTCTGATTCATACATCACTGTGTATGGTGATTTTATGTACCACACACCTGAATATGAACAACCAGGTACGTTTTCTAGAGGGTGTTACAAGGCACCCTGGGAAATAAAGGAACTCGGCTTCTGAAGCTGAAAAATTGGATATTCCTTTTACAGTTTAATCACAAATTAAATTATGGGATTTATTTTTTGAAATTACAGTTTAAAAAATGGTTAACTCATATTTAAAGTTCTTCTTAAACTTCTAACAACATTATTATTATTTAGTAAATTCTTTCTGTTGCAGCTGTTAATTATTTACATGTCTGATTCACTCGCTTGGTTGTTCTGAATTCAGCTCACTTCTCCACTCTTCTAATTAAGCCCATTGTTTTTCTAGCTTTGACAACAGTTTGCAAGATAACAGGAAAAAAAAAACATGTACTCTGAGGTTTGCATTATCAAGTTTCTGTTATGCAGAAGAGCTACAGTTTTAGTTTTACTGCTTAGTTAGTTGACTAATTCTCACGGAATCGGATTTAAATGGCATTCCTGCAGTTTTAACGAAGGTTTTAAAGCAACGGTTTGATAAATATATAATGAGTTAGCCTCACCAAACTCTTAGATAGTTGAAAGTTAATATGAATTGCTGAATCTGTGGCAAAAACATGTTTTTTCCTCTGAAACCACATGCTGCAAATTGATTAAATGTTTAAACTTTAGGTGTTTGATTTGCAGAAGACAGCGTCCTTTAGATTCCTAAAAGATGTTAAAAATAACTGTGGGTACTAAAGATTTAATATGAATCAAGTAATCCTGCGATGTTCCAAAATGCCATGTAAGCTAACATCTAAATCCTTGTACGGAACTGACATTTCCGCCTATCTTCTCAGATCTGTTGATACTTAATGTTTGTGTAAATCCAAGCCCCATTTTTGCTTTCTAGAAGTAGGCGGGATTTATGGAAAAGTGGGTTTATAGTGTATACTGTGCATGTTTAAGTGCATATTTTAAGGCGTGCGTCTTGTGTCTTCTGTGGATGACTTGTGCTTGACTGGAGAGAGAGAGAGAGCACGTGTTAAAAGAAGATACAATTTGAGAAGAGATCGGGGAATTCCTTCAACATCATGCTCCTATAAATCATCTCTTTAATCAGCCAGAAATTCCCTCCAAGAGCACAGCTGACAAACACATACACACAACATCATAATGCATAAAAGAAATAAATAAATAAATAAATAAAACCACCCTGCTGCAGGCTGATGGAGCGTGACGGCATCGCATACTGCGATAAATGAGAAGCTAAGTAAAAATGAAGGTAGAGTGGCTGAGCGCCGACGCGGTATGGGAGATCAAGTAGAGGAGACATTGTTGACACAGGCTGGGAGAGTCAGCGCTGAGCCAAGTGGAGCCAGGTTGGTAATTGGATCGAATCTTTGGGGACAAGGACAGACACCGGGGGACGGGGGTGATGAAATCCTTGTCTCTTGAGCCTATCAGCCAAAAGTGGCTACAGACCATATTACACACTCATTAAGCTGATAGAATTCTACACCAGGCCAAAATAAGATGCAAACCAAATCATTATCTATGGAACAGTTCATATTTAAACATACAAGATTTTTGTTTTGCTTGAAGACATTTTAATTTGAAATCCATGGAAATGAAAAGTCTGCACCCTACAGCAGAATCTGTATTATTATCACTCTCACTGATGTTCAGCCTGAATGAGGGAGACAGAGACAGATAGGACCAGATAGAGTTGTCCAATAGTTGTATTACAGTAATACCTCGGTTTAATGGATGTCTGGTTTGGAATAAGGCTTTACTCAGTCCAATTGAGATTTTGTTATGTTGAAGGGATGAGGTGCACCCCCTCATAAATCCTCTCCTAGATGAGATTGGGGTTCAGAACGAGAGAATGAGCGGCCAGTAAGAAAGACGGAATGATGCTCACAAATCCAGCTGAGGATTTTTCTGTTGTGTATCTGTGTGTGTGTGTGTGTGTGTGTTTTCGAGGGAGGTTGAATCCCACATATGGGTTCTGCTAATCCTCCAATCGGCCCTGATGTTGTGTGTGTGTCATATACACACACATTTGCCAACTCTGAGGAAGAGTTAATGTTGCTCAAACACAGCTCTTTGGAGGACGATGTTATTTGTACTCTTGTGTTTGCCCCTCTAGCTCTATTACTCACAGTCATTATTTTTTTCTTCTTACAAAGACTCACACAAACATAGGATGATACGTCACTCCCTGCCCTATTTTCTGGATGCAGATGGTCACGAAGAAACTCAGACTGAGGATGAAAGAAGATGAAGGGAAGGGGGGAAACAGCTGGTTGTGTTAAAGGTCAATCAGCCAGTAGCTGCTATAAATTGTAAAGCTTTTATTGGATGCTCAGAATCATCTTATAGTACGATGAAGGAGCCAGGATGATGTCATGGCATCCTGATAAATATGAGAAGAATGAAAAAGCAGATGGATCAGAGTGGATGGCCGAGGTAGATGCGAGCTTTGAAGATTTGACTGGATTGTTTGAAGGCCTGCAGTGGAGGGCACTGGGTCAGGTTCCCGTTTGTCAACAGCAGATGTCAAAAGCCGCCTGCACATGCCGCCACCCCGGGCTCGACTGAGCCTCACAGTCAAGGACTCATCACGTCTCGCTGGCCCATCTGCTGCTGTCTTAGTCCCATAAGCTTAAGGCCTGTAAGGACATTGACAGTGACAGCTACCTTACACCTTCAGGAATCAGGTGAGATTTAAACAAGTGTCACTTCCATTAGGTTTTACACACTGCTCAGCAGCACGACAAGCAGGTCCGGGCACGCTCATGCTCATTAGTCGTGTGGACTCTGTACTGGCAGGGTCTTAATTGTTTTTCTCTTTAACTGAGCAACTTCATCAATAATCATTAAAAGGTGTTCGAGCAGGTGGAGTACTTCTTCTTAACTTTGTCGCACGCAGCACAAAACACAAACATGTCCGTGGAAATGCTTGTTTCATCATTTTCTCTTGCAAAGGGAGTTTCATGATATTTATTTTACTGGATCCTGTCAGAGTAGCACTGATAGAAATGATATCTGTGCTAAATAAGGCTGAATATAGATCATTACTCATTAGCTTTACTGAAAGAACATTCATTGAATACAGAAGACTGGAGAAAAGAAGATAAACTGAATAAATGAACTGAGCTGTGAGTGAAACGTCTTATGGCTTTTATTCACTCACATATCTAACTGTACAGTTTTGTGATGTATGTTTGATATACAGATGTGTCTCTTTTTGCATAACACTTTTTGGTTGCGTTCTTTTTTACTGACATTTCAGATGTATATTTGAGCTCAAGCTGGGTTCTAAAAACAGGTTGTCATGGTAAAGTCTCAGGCAGTATCTGATCCTTTTTATATACTCCATGTTTCTCTGTCTCCTCCTTCATCATGTTCCCTCAGTCATTAGGTTAATTTGTTTACCTGTTCTGCCTTAACCTTTTTTGTTTGTATTAATTACTCTTCCTTGCTTTTATGTCTCTCTGTAGCATAAGATAATTGTGTACAACCTGCTGATTTTCTTTCAGGAGCCAGAAATAGACACGTCACATGACCTACATGCAACACAGGCTTTTAGCAAGTTTTAATGCACCAGGTTTGCATATTTCTACACACATTAAAGGTAAATTATTGCAGTTCATTTATTTGGTTTAATTTTATTTAACAAACAGTGTATTCAAGAATTTAAAAATTTAGTTGCATTTCTTTATTTTAGCCACTAGATGGCTCTTTGTTTTGTCAACTAAATGTTTTAGTTCTGCTTTTTTTCACCTGCATTTGAAACATTTTTTTTTCATGTATATAAAACTGTGCTTGTCCTTTCTTATGATCCCTCCAGTGGTCTCAAGTTGTAGGATTTCCCACTCTTTTTCAGGTGATTTAGCTTTTTTTTTTTTTGCACTGCATGTTTCTTTCCTCCCAGTTGTGTCATCCGTTGTTGATAGCTGCAGCATATTAGAGGAAGCCAGCCCTGGGGCTGCCTATTTGTATGGGTCGTGTGTTTTCATGGCCTACAGAGCTAACAAAAAAAGAAAAAGCTTTGCAGCAAAAACACATTGTGTGTTTGCTCCCGCACTTTTACACACGAATCACTCTCGTTTATTTACTTTTCCTGTCCTGAGGAGATGTCGTTGCTCTTGGGGAAAGTTTCCCTGCCCTCCCCTGGCGAGGCCTGAGCTCTCTCTGTGTGATATGTCTGTGTGTGTATTTTATGCATTAAAGCCAACAAGTGAGTTTGTTAAGAATAGCTGAGGGGGAAATGAATGCTTTTGATCCCTGTAGGCATATATGAGTTACAAATAGACATGGGAGCTGAGCTGTTTTGGTCTCTAAACTGATTGAAGCCTTCAGTGGTAAATGCAAAAAATACATTTAAATAATGGCGTGCTTTAACCAAATTATATTTAACATGAAAATGTAATTATATGACTAAAATAATACTTTGTACTGAAAATGCAGCAGGGTGGAAAACACCTAATTTAGAAAGGAATTATTTAGTCATATTTTATCAAAGATTCCTTTGATGTTTTGCAAAACTGGAATACATGCCATTCTTTGACATTGTGCCTTTATAACAAAAATAACTTGCTGCATGTTGCTAGGGTATTCTTCTATTTTGAAAAAGACAAAGGATGTGGCATTTGCAAAATAGAAAGAAAAAAGAAGCCCAATATCACTCTAATCCTGCTTCTCTGTTTGTCTGACATTTGAGCTTCTTGTGAGTGACAGTGAATTTATGTGAGTCTAAAGTAGTAATTAAATCAAGGTGCACTGCTGTTAAACACGGGGTATCCAGGGATGACAATGCTTACTGACAAGAATCCACGTAAATGTCAACTGCCCCTTTCCAGTCCAATTTAATGTTATTAACCAATGTTGTCCAGCTAAAACAGCACATTTGAAGGCTGTAAAGTCAGATTGAAAGTCACTCACTGAGAACAAGCTTTTTAGCTGAAAGAGAAATACAGGGGAAGAATTGAACACTCATTTAAAGATTAGACTTCTCTTTTCTTGTATTTTTCCCAGAGGCAATTTTTGCTTCTAGTTTCTGCCTCTTTTGGAGCCCGTCTCTGTTTTACAGTGTTGTTGTTACTCTCCTCTGGCTACTCACAGTGAGAATGATGGGAAGGCATGAGGAGAAACAGCCACGGGAGACTCATACAGAGACAACATCCAAACTTGCTGCGATTTTTGCTCCTGACTTCTAATTTGGCATAACTATATAAACTCTGCATGTACAAACACAGAAGCAACATGTGACAAATAACTAATGCAACTTTGCATAAAATGCATATTGTAGTTCTGCTAATCAAAACAGAGTGCAGAAGCAATACTAACAGTTCCACTCCAGTAGAACGAGGACTTTTGTTTTCTTTATAAACTGGTCCAACATGAATACAGGTGTGTAAGTAACAGGAAGGGATGGATACACATGCAAGTTTGCAACACATTGGCTCATTCAAATCCATCCAGCTACAATAACTTTATATTTAGAACCAACAAAGCACATAAGTGGTTTGTTGTGCAGCGACAAATTAACATTTAATTTGCTATAAAATCAGCTTTTAACACCATTCAATTTTGAACAGTGCCTCAGCAACACCAGGGTGAATAAATACGCAGAGAAAAATGCAAAAGCGAGAAAGAGTTGGAACACAAACACACACACAGAAAACCTGGAAAGAGAGTGAAGTAATTATTAATTAGCATAATAAGAAATAACATATTGCTTATTGTATTGGAAATAAAAACAAAGTCAAAGTTAAACCATTCAGTTTTATTCAAACATTATTTCTGACTTGCTGAGCTGTAAGAATATTAAAATTAAACCTAAAACAATAAACAAAACAACTTGAAAAGGAAAATGGTGTGAAAACAACGACATTTACAGCAACCTATCAGAGGGAAAGATAACTCATGCAGAGAAGACATCAGCTCACATCACACAGAGAAGTTATGTAACAACAAAGGTTTATTAAAACTGAACCGTTTGTTGTACATAAACAAAAGGACGTCCTTGTAAAGATGAGGCAACTTCTGTTTTTCTGTCTGTGTGTTGTTTGAACTCCTTAAGGAATGAAAGAGATGCACAGGGTGTGAATGTTGTCTAATTATCTCTCTCTAGTTTGTTTTATAGTTTGTAAACTGGAGGTGCTAATGTGGAAATACAATGTTGTTTCCTGGTTAAAAAAAAAAAACCTGAGAGAAAAGTTCAGAAACACGAGATTTACATATTAAAAAAAGAAGTAAAACATGAGGGGACTTTTTCTTTAAGTCAGAACGAACATTCTCATGTTCAAGCACAAGATTTATGAGTTCGCTCAGTGTAACTGGATTGCACCCCCCCCCAACATGAAACTCCTGATGTTTAGAGCCAGCAGTCTCAAAGCAAATACACACACACACACTCATTTGCATGACAAAGGCTCAGTTAATTATTTAAGGAGTCTTATTTGATCAATACAGGAGAGCTGTATCCGACTGCAGGGACAATCTGATCCACTGGATTCTATAGGTCTTCATTATTCATGAGAACCACATAGAGGGACCAGGACAGAGAGGAGAAGAAGAGAAACGAGGGGAGCAAAGTGATAGAGAGCAACAACACAGGTAGCAGGGTCTTGTTTCACGTGTATTAAAAGTTTTCCTTTTTGGTGCTGATGAATATTTTAGAGGCTTTGAAAGTTAGATGAGACCTCTCTCTCTCTCTGTGTGTGGGGAGGTGAGAGCGGAGAGGAAGGGTTAGCTGGCGACACTGCTGCTGTGGAAACTGTGGTTTGTCCTGGGGGGAGAGGGTCAGAGCACTAATAGCGTTAAAAATCACTTCACCTGTGGAATATTTTGCAATTACAATGTTATTACATATATGTATAGTATTGTATTAGCCATTGGAATGCATGGACAGGTTGGGTGCACACGTTAAGGCAGTAAATGTTCCCTGTATGCTCATGTTATGGATTAGTCATAGGTACATGTCCCCTACATTGAGCACAGCCAGGGGGCGCTTATCTAAAAATAATCCTGATCCCACAGGAGTGGGAGTGTGTGAGTGAGTTCAGTCGTCACTTTCCTGTGTCCCCTCTGGCAAGGCCTGGAAAGATCGGAGGAGGAGGGCTGCTGGGCCACTCATGTTTATACACACACAGGTCCAGCATTCATTCCATTTTGTTGGCATCTGGAGAGCAGCACCTCTAAATGTAAAATAAAGAACAACAATCCATGCACACATAACACACAAATCTATATAAGTAATATACAAATACACTGGGAGAAATATACCCAGACAAGTAGTGAAAATTACTGAGGTAAACATCATCCCACAACAAAAACACATAATTGTTCCCTGGTTGAAGATCCATCAAATTTTATTGACTTCTTCTCCGCTGCAACACGCAGCTCATTTAGATCTTGCTTCATCAGGGAAATTTTTTATGCGGCCCTGATGCGGCTCAGCCTTTTGCAGAGAAGACGAGTTTTGTCTTTGTGTAGAGCAAAGTAAGCAGTGAGAAAATGATACGGAGCCACAAGCATCTACTTCAGGGTGGATGGAAGGGAAACATAAAGCTGCTCAATTTTGATATATTTTTTATGTAATTCTCCATTTTTCTTTTTGTTTAGTTGTAAAACTTTGTTTGACGAAGCCTTTTCTTTTGTTAGAAGGAGAGTGAAAGAACATTTTACATGAAGCATTTTAACAGGTCAAAGCTAGGGAAAGGTCCTCTGAGGGGTCATTTTTTTGTTCTGGAACAGCATTAGGCAGTGAGGTGTGAGGTGTTAGGGGACCAGCGATGATGCTGAGGGAGTGGCACAGAGAGAAGAAAAGAGAGAGAGAGAGAGAGAGAGAGAGAGAGAGAGAGAGCTATCCTTGGAGAACCATCTTTGACTCACCTTTATGGCATCAGTGGGGATGTTACTAGTGTCCAGTCTGTGAGTGTGTATGTGTGTGTGTGTGCACATGTGTGGGTGTGTGCTTACATGCACATTTGACCAAACATTCATAATTGGGCCCTGTAGCTCGTTAGACTTTGAGCCTGTGCTGTCGTCATGCCAACCAACCACTCTCCTTTTGTGTCTTTCTTATTTTGTGTAGGGATGGCAACTGCATGGAGATGCCTCTCACAACGAGGCAAAATGTACCCGTCATTAGACTTTAGCGTGTTTATTTACCTCCCATTTTCATCTTGTGTTTTTTTATTAGGAGTTCTTTGCATTCTTTCATGAATACTGTTCTCTGTCTTTCTTTCATTCTTTTTTTTTTTTTTACACAATCTTGGCACCTATCGAGTCTGGGTTACTGACTGCAGGTAAATGTGTCATGTGCACGTGCTGGATCTCACCTCGGCGTGTGCATACCGGATGCGCGTGTGTGGCACCTCTTTCCAGAGTGTGTGCACGGTACAATGATGTCAGTGTGCTAGTCTCATTAAGAGCTTAGAGTGCTTCTCCTGGACACCTCTCGGAGCATCTGATTGGACTGAGACGAGCTGATCCCTACCAATCACAGCACCTGCTGTGTTGACATCTGGAGAGCAGGAATCACTGCAGATTGGTGCTGAGAGAAGAAGACAAAATAGGGAAAATGAGGCACTAAGAAAGAGAAAAGAAGCAGGAAAAAAGTCAGATAGAGTAACTGTTGACATGTGAATAATAATTGCTAATGATTAGACTTCGAAAGAGCAACAAAAAGAGGCTTCGATGAGAAGAACTTTCTCTGGAGCATTCAACATGTCAAGGAGGAATACTTTCTCAGTGAAAACCAACTGTTTTCAGCATATTTCTGAGTCATCCTCATTCTGTTCCTTAATCATTTTTATTCATCTCTGCCTTATTCTATTTATCTCATTCATTGCTTTTATTAATGCCAATTCAAGGCAGATATCATATTTTTTATCAGATGTGATTGGTTTTATATCTACGTGTTTTTCTAAAACCACCTGTGTTTCCAGATGGGTCTATATAGATGTAGATGATATAGATATACGTAGCTATAGATATAGAAATACACTGATAATAAGGGGGGAAATGTGATTGTGAATTTGAAATGTATAAATTTTACAAAGATAACATGAGTTTTTTTGTTTGTTCCTTAATTTAACAAGACAAAGTCTTAAACAATTAACATATTCTGTGGGGTTATAAGAGGTAAATGTATTTTTCATGTTGAAATAATATGTTCAGGTCATGTTTGGGAGTAAGCTCCGCCCCCCAGAGGAGTGGTTTTGTACACTCAGAAAAGTAAATTAGGGCAGTTGTTGATTTCACATAGTCAATTTATTTTCAAATAACACATAAAATAGGTGTTTGTTGGTTTAAATTATTTTTGAAGTAAGCTTGATGTACGTAGTTATGTCTCATGTTCTCCTTACATAATTAATATGTTGTATGAACACAGTTTATTTAAGCTTTATCACCGTGATACCTTTTTTAACCAAATGAAAGTCTTAATGAGACCTCAGCTGTCTGGAACGTCTAAAGAAGAAGGGTGTCCATAGCCTAGGGGGGAGGGGGGGGGATTGTCTCTCGTTTGATGGACAGGGGTCTGATCCCCGGTCCTGGCAGGCTATGAAGTATTCCTGGGTAAGATACTGAACCCACAACCGCTTAGTACACTTAAAATATATATAATTCCAAACATGAACATGTCATGTTAATTAAACCTAAAAATGATTGATTTTATAAACTTACAACAATCATGTTCCTCACACTTAAATAAAAATATGTCCAAAAATGTTAATTAAACTTATCTCTGTTTTGTGGAACCTCTGTCCATACAGAAGCACAGACTTTTTTCAGTGTAGATATAGATAGAGAGATGTATACAGTATATATATATATATATATATATATATATATATATATATATATACAGTATATATATATATATACAGTATATATATTATTCAAAGTCAAATGTCCCTTTAATTTTTATTGAATTGAGAAGAACATCTTTCTGATATTTTTTTCTTCGTGACAGAGAAAAAAGGAAGAAAATTGAAGCATCTGGGCCGTCTGATAAAATCCGAAGTGACTTGGAGGTAGTTAACCACAATTTATCCAATGAACAGATTTTTGGTGGGCTGAGGTGGCCGTGCTTCCAACCAATCAAGATCCAGTCAGATCTTTGGATTTGATCACGTTACTCCAGCTGAAGTGTTGCATTTAGATTGCAGTTGCAGCTCAATCAGCCTCATTAATGGATGAACAGGCATCATGTGAAACACTGTCCAGAAGCTCATTCTCTCTCTCGTGCTTCTAACTATGAAGTTTACATTCAAACCAATAGACGGTCTGCTGTGGTTACCCTGTGCTTCTGTTGCCACTGACAACTGGTAGAGTCTCTCTCTCACTCTGCTTCCATAGTTGAATGTAAGAAGGTAGACTGAGTAAAAGAGAGAGGATAAAAGAATCAGAGGATATTTTCTGGTGTCTGATCATTCAGGAAGAAGAAAAGAACAAACGTTGGGTCTTGACAGATGCAGATGTCAGTTGTATTGTTTGATTTGAATGGTTATGAGTGGAGAATACCTATTTTATTTCCTTTTTTTTCCTCAAAATGTTTGTGTGCATGTACCTAACAGAGGCTGCGGGGGCTGAAGCACTGTGGAGCTTTAACAGACATGAACAGCCCAAAGGAAAGTCTTATCCTTCACTGCACATTAGTTTGTTTGGGGTTTTTTTTGGTTTTGTTTAGTAGTTTTTTTTTACTCTCCACTATATGTGTCAGCCTCCACTAAGCATTTTCCCTGTGCTTGTTTGCTCATTTCTGCCTGGAGTTTTTTGGGATTTTTTTTCGGGTGGGGGGGGGACTTAAAGTAAAAGTAGTGGAGGCACTTCATGCAGCTCATCACGAAGCTACTGCCTTGTCTGCTCAGAGTTCTGGCACCCCGCTGGGGAAGATGAGAGGCTTGATTACAGTCAAATTAGCAAATGAGCAGGTTAATTACGGAGGCGAATTCCTGTGTAAGGACTGTCAATTTTCTAAGAGATGCTCCTGCTCAAAGAGACTCAAGTAAAAGAGAGAAGAAGGATCGAGGAGGAACAGAAAAAGCAGATCTTAATTCCCTCCTTTAGTTTTTTAGAATACTCCCCAGTTTCTACCTGTCTTGACACTGAAGCTTTCCGTTTGAGGTTAAGGGGAAACGGTTGCATCAATGAGCTCTTTTTTTTTCTTTCTTTTTTCCAGAGGACACTTTTTTTTTCTCCCCCTGCGTTTTCCTTTTTCTCTCTCCCTTCACCTCCCTCTGGAGACTGCACAAAACCCTCCCTTCACTCCGGCTTTCTACCTCCTCTACCGCTGGTTTCATCCTTCACTTCACACGAGTCTTTTAAAAGGCTTCAGAACTTTGTATTTGTTACAATCACATAGACAAGGAGTTTCAGAGACATCACCTGAAGTTTGCAAGGACAATCCACTTAAAGATAATGTGTGCAATGAGGTTTTTGGAGAAAAGGCAAAGGCAATTAGGGAGATAAGACGCACTTTTCCACTTTTTTCTACATTTGGCTGACCTTGCTTATAATCAGCTATTTTTGATATGTTTGTTCTTGTAACAAGTCCCTGATTTGTGATTAGGGAGAACGTGATGCACTCAGCTTTGCTCTAACCGATGGTCACTGTGAGCTTTACAACTCTAGATGGTGTTTATACGTGAGATGTGGATGGATTCTGCAGGCAGATGTGGATGAAGTCTGGAGCAAATGGAGTGAGAAGCAGAGCAGCTGGTGGAGGACAAGGAATAGGCTAGTGTAGAAGCTGGGATATTAACACGCACACACATGCCCACGCACTCTAGAGCGACGATGGATCGAGGTGGTGGTGCACACGAGAAGTGACATGACTCATATAGGTTCACTACCAGATGTCATGTGTGTCATTCGAGAGACAAGCTACTGCAACACAGCTAACTTAATTCCTCCTGCCTTGTCACCTCCATGCCATCGTCTGTCATCAGTTCAGTAAATTAGAGTTTCATTGCAGCAAGTGTTTCCTGGGAATTTGTCTCGGATGTTGTCATATCTCTTAATGGACCTGAAGTTGTGAAAGTTGGCAGTTGGCTTTTTATAGATTTATGAGAGCTGCTGCAGCTGCAAGGAAACACATCAGAAAACTGTGCAACTCAGAGAGGGCAGTTTAGTCAGGGCAAAAAGATGGTGTCTATATTTTATCTGTCAATGATAGTCTGGAGGGGAAGCGGTGCATTTCCTGTTTGTGGATGGCTTTGCTGAAGTATATCAGCATCATTTATCCCTTTCAGATCACAGCACTAGCAACAATAACCCTGTCCCTCAGTTTTGTTCTTCATTTTCCTACAAACACGGTTCTCCACTCCTCTTCCAAATTAGACGACTCTATTGGATTCTTAGTCCATTCCAAATGAATTGAGCTGTGGCACTCATGTCAAAACGAGCTCAGTCGATTGCCTAAATGTAACTACGCACAGTTATTGTGACTGCAATGCAAGCCATTTGCTGGAAGCCTAAACATTATAAACAAATAAAGCAGCCGTATTGCCTACAGGCCTTTAGTTGGGAATGCACTGCAGTGTCTGGTGAATGAGCAGCCAGCGTGAAATCCAATATAGGCTTTTGTGTGGAGGAGGAGGGAGAACACTCCACTCCAATCTTCATCAATAAAGCTCTATACAAGGCTGCTGTGGCTATTGCCACGAAAATACGAGGACTATTATTTTAACCACTCCATGCCACATCTGATCCTGCAAACCAATACTACCTGATACTTATTTTGCCACTGCATGAAAGAAAAATGGATTCTGGTAATAAGACTTTTCCACAGAGCTGTAAAATATCTAGTCAGACTAATCAGAGCGAGAAACTCAGACTAGCTGTAGAGGTGTTTTCCAAAAAAGTTTCCTACGTGTTGCTGATTCGTCTTAGAGATTTGGATTTTTATAGCATAGTTTTAGCTCTTACTTTAGTGGCAGCCTGCAGAGCGTTTCCCATAAACACTGGATTGTAAAGTGCTGATGTAGGCGTAAGATAAAAAGGGCAAGTCATCCCACTGCTTTTTGCTTATGATAAGGTCTAATGCAATCACAACCAGCAGCAAATCAGTGTTTGCCAGGGTAGTTACAGTGGCTGCAGAAGGTGTTATTAACAGTGCAAATTAGTATCATTAGTAGGTTACGATGTTAGAGTTTGATCTTTATAGATGGGATACGTGACACGGAGCAGACTTTGTTCTCTCCTATCGAGACCTCTTACCGCTCTGTTCTAATGGTTTACGCCGGGCTCACACTGCATCCGGATCCGGTCCGGTGCGGACCCCGCAGGTATTCCGTTAGATTAAAATCCCTTTAGAAGGCTCACACTAGCTCCGTGCGGTGCGGGTCCGGTTACGGAGGCTGTACGGCACTACGGAAAGAATCCGCAAGGATCAATTTTTTCCGGACGCCGGAGCCACTCCGCGTCAAGTTTGATGAAATCTGACGAACTATACAGGAAGTGTGGCTTGAATATCCGGTGTTTTTTCAAAATAAACGAGTGTACGAACAATTGTAACTTGACTCTTCTTTTTAGACAGCACACGCGCTAATAGGAAATGTAAACATTACATCACACCCGGTGACACAGGGTCCCGAAAGCCTGCAGCACAACACATTTTCACACATTTGCTAAATAATGGACGTGTTCTCGTGTGAAGTCCCGACAAAACGATAACCCACGTGAACTTCTGTTCTCGCGAGTGACGTTTTACGCACCCAGCACCGGAGCTCACCGTACTCCCTATCCGGAGCAGATGTGAGTGGTAGCTTGCGGAAAAACCGCACCGAATCCGGACCGAAGCCGTTCCGGATGCAGTGTGAGCCCGGGGTTAGTCTTGTACAGGAGCAGAGAGGGATAAATCACCAGGGGTCTGCCTGCTGCAAGACATGCATACCCAGGGGACTTCCTTCTCTTCGCTGATTTGCTGAAAAACTCATCTGGTTACCATGGAAACCCCTTTATCACCAGCAGTTACTGGGACATTGACCCAGAGCATGGGCCAGGGCTAACTATGATGACCTCACACTATTTGTTGCAGGGAGCCTTTCACTGACTGCGCCTCTGTTTCTGGGAGAGATGTGCTCCATGAGACCAGGCACAAAAAAAGACTCCATCACACATAGAAATCCAAAGGCCTTTTTTCTTGTGTATGTTGGTTTATTTGCCTCAAGCGCCCTGGTGGGACTTTTTTTCCATCTCTCTCAATAAAATGTGGCTGTATACATATTAAACTTTGTGCTCAGAGATCAGGGACCAGGTCACAGGAGAACACGTACCTCTCCTTTTGATCCTAATGGAGGATCTTTGTCATAATCATCCATCCTTTTCCTTCTGCGCTGCTCTGAATGGCTGATTTTATCCAGCTACAGACCCAAAGTGTGTGCCTCCCCCATCCTCTTAAAAAAAGCCACACATCAATTACCACCACCGCCACCCTCTGCCTCAACACCACAAACATCATCCGTCTTGACAAGTCATTTATTCTTATTTTCAATTGCAATGACTTATTTGCCATAATAGAAGAGACACAAATTTGCCAATTGGATGTGATAGCTCATTTGTTTCTGTCATGCCAAAGCGGGACGTTTTATGAATTGAGACTTTAAAGGATCAGTAGTTTGTTGCATAAGAGTGTGTGGAACCTGTCAACCCCATTTGGGTTCATTTTAATATCATTATATGTGATGGAAACATTATTTTATGATTATTTGCTGTTTTAAGTTTTAGCTTTTATTGCAATTTCTTTTTTATTTTTGTTTAAAATATAGTTATTTTTACTGACTTTGTTTTGTGACATCATGACTTATCAGTTTTTGAGAGGCAGCCATAAAAAAAAAACTGTGAAGCTTCTCTATGCCTCTATTCTCACTCAGTGTGACACGCCTTTAATTTAACTCCAACAGCTACATTCATTTTATTCATTCATTTATTTCTCTCTATTGGTCAGATATTATAGAGATGCTCGTTTATAAAGTATCTTTGTGAGACAGCTTTGGCTTTTTTCTTTTTGATTTTTTTTTTTTTTTGTCCAGCTCTAATGCAAAGTGGCCTTTGCAAATGTCTTTCAGTTTCCCCCCTCTTACCCCTCATTTCACTTCTCCTGTGTGCCTTTCGAGCCACATCCTCTCTAATGAAGCTAAATCTAGCATGTTAAATGGGACCAGTCAGCTATGTCATTGGCGGTGAAGCAGGCCAGAGCTGTCTTCTATTGGCCCCCAAAGGCACAAACACTCCAAGAGGATGAGATGGTTACCATTAGAAACATTTACCGTGCACAGACACAAATAATATAGACCCACGCAAGCAAAAACTTACTGGTAGTATTTGTGGCGGGCATGGACCCATGTGTGGGCTGTAGAGAGCCGATAAAGTAACAGAGTCAAAATGTGCATGTGAAAGTGTGTAACTGTAGCTCCAGCTGAGAATGGCGCAGCACCAGGGATGGAGAGGAGAGAGACATGTTCAGCAGGAGACCGGCCTGTCGATTGCAACGCTCTCAGCTTTAAAGTTCTCAGCTTCAGGATTTTGTATAGAATCTAATGGCTTTGGAGTGTGAGTGCGAACAGTAGCACAAGTGGAAAAGCACCATAATATATTGCCCTACAGGACAATCCAAAAAGCACACACACTCAGAAGTCCAGGCACACACGCAACATGTCAGAAATCCTACTGAAGTCCAATATATCCCTGACAAACCCATGAAAGGTGCTTCATACAATAGCTCCTTACAGAACACAGAGAGATGGAGCTGAGAACAGAACACACGGGGTGGAGAACAGAGAAAAAAGTGAATACACCTTCTGTAAATGTAGTGTTATGACCAGATTTTATGGGGGTGATGTTTTTAAATAAGCTGTTAAATTTATTTGCATATTGAGTGATTTAAATGCCGACAAAGTGAAGCATGCTTTTGGTTTAATGAGTCATTGGGAACACAAAAATACTTGTTTTTTGTTGTTGTTTTGGATGTGTGACAAGCAGATTTATATAGTTGAGCAGAATATAAGCTTTGGACTCTGCAATTCTTTCTGTGAATGACATATCACTGCTGACTCACCTGCTTCTGCTGCCACAGGAAACTTCCACAACACTGCAGAGCTCCTCACTCATAGTGTCAGATTTATAGTAAGTTCAACACAGCACAAGCAGCTAAACAGTAAACACAATGAAAAACTAAACATCTGAGTATAAAACACTCTGCATTGTCTTACATTTAGCATCTCCACTCTGAATTCTTAAAGAAATTTACAACATTTAGTCTTAATTATTCATTGAAAACCAGGAATATTTTTGAGGATGAAAAACTCGTTCAAGGTTAAATATATCTAAGTTTTGGGGTTTACCTGAGTTGTGGGTTACTGGAAGAGCAAACTTTTAACATCATTACATCCTGACGTCATTGAATCCAACCAGAGTAACTTATTGTTTGACTGTCATTGTTTTTACAACTGGAAGAATATGAGTTCATTTGCGATGATGTAATTCAGCGAGAGGTAGAATAACACTTTAAATCTGATGTAATCTTCTTTCTTTTTAATGCAGCCATTAAAGTTAATACTAGCAATTGTTGGTTATTCACACAAATGTTTAAAAAGGGATGATGCAATTTGATGCATACTGAGAAAAAGTATATTTTATCTACCTTGGTAAGTCATTGTAATTTAAAATACCCAACAAACTGAATTTTAATTGGTAAATTAGCTAAAAGGTTTTAAAATAACTACAGTTTGAAAGCAGAATAATTTTAGAAGTTCAACGTATAAAATCAGCTATAATCTGCCATGTGTCTGATATTGACATATGCTGTTGATGCAAGTAAAACAGGACAAGAATGTAAAAAATTTTTAAATCTGATTTACTACAAAAGGTTGTTAAAATCTAATTTTCTCATTTCAAAATTTCAAAAATAATCGGTTTGGTTGACATTGTTATAACTTTTAAATGTTTTAAGATATTAAAATAAATATATTTTTTTAAATCCATTAATAAATGGAAAAATACGGGACACATAAGCCAAATGTAACTAATTAATCAGCGTAGTATTGTTGTGGCCCTTTGATTTGAGGATCCCCATATAAATCTGATAATCTGATTTCCTCTATGCTCACCCGCCTGATTTGACATTTCAGCCTGAGGAAATGAATCTTCTCTGGCATTTATTCACTGCTCCAGGGTTGCACAGCCCTATAGCTGCTGTCATTTACACTTTTCAAAATGTGTCTTACTGCTACATTTTTCTGTTTACTTAAACAATCACTGACTTTTCTCTAAAGAGACAAGATGACAGAACCCAAAAAAATAAATAAAAATTGCAACTGTGTGCCTGAACATCTCACCTCTGCATGGAATTTTGAGCATGCATGTGCACATACATACACATAAGCATTGCCCTGTGTACTGTAAAAGCCAGCCAAAGCCTCCAGTGTGTCACCTCTGTCATAGTGTTAATTAGACACTGTCACCGTCTGTCCCCTGTGACATTTATTGCACATTTGAATATTTTACCCAGACAGATGGTAAGAATGTCAAGGCGTCACACTGAGTTATTAAGCCCTAGCCCTCTTCGTCTGCGACAGAATGCAGGGCTTGTCAGCACTCAATTGTTTTAATAAGTTGCTGACAGCACCATAGCAAAGTTTGCCCTGACTCTCTGCGCTGCTGCAAGTTCCTAGGGCATAGGTGAAGAAGGCCTGCACGTAGTATCAGATGTGCGGGCTAACATACAGGCAAGATTCAACTGAATAAAGATGAGCAGGAATTCCCTCAATGAATAAAAGAACAGGTAGCAAGAATGTATGACCCCCCTGCTGATATTATCCATCTGCCTTTCAATTTTACACAACCTTTCACTACGATTACGTTCTCGTCAGATGCACAACCAAACCCGTGTGCATGTGTGACACGACCTCAGAATGTGATACTACTGATTTAATCCTTCCAGCTCACGGTTATCTATACAGCACAATAGTCATGGTACTGTTTATTACTGCAAATAAATAATAGAAATGTTATTCTTTTAAATAAAACATGACTGTTTGGTTTAGTGTTTAATCTTAGAGATTTAATAGAATATCAGAGTATGTTTGGTCAGTGAAGTCAATATCAACACTTGGATGTTTGTTTTTCCATAATAAGGAAGTGAAACAAGCTAGGATTGTGTTAGCATGCATACTTAGAATATGCAATGAAGATATGTAATTGATTATATTTTCATGAAATTATAAAAAAAGAATTCAGTCAAATGGCAGAACCTTTATTTAAAAAGCTTCTACTGTGGACAGCGTAGCTTTCTGTAAACTAGCTTTAGTGAGATTTACTTGGTCAGTGTTTAATAAATCTATTTTCATCTCAAAACCGATAAAGAAATCAGTTATATAATCTGGTAATTATGATGCAAATACTGGAAAAATATTTTAAAATGATTTAAATCTTGGCTTTGAACTATCGTAAAATGAGCAGGAGAAACAAGCTAGCGCTGCGTTAGTGTGCCTGCAGAGTAACCCGACATTTGACAGGATGAAGGTTCAGTCTCATCGCTTTCATATTCTTGTGTCGGCCAAAATGAAAAGAATTTGTAAAGTTTTCTAATCAAAAGCCGATCCAGTGTGTGAAAATAGCCAGAAACAAAAACCATTACATGCTACATTTGCAAAATGAATCTGCTGTTACTAAAGATTACACTGTAACATTAGAATTAAGGACTCAGTCAACTCAATTTCAACGCTTTCATTTTTCACTGTTTGCTCATTCATACATACAAACACATCGGAGATATAACACAGTATACATCGTACAGTCAGTATATAATACAGTGTTTTACATTTTCAGACGAAGCTAAATGAAATCATGACAGAAACTCTGTGAAGAACACAGAACAGAGAAGTTCCTTGTAAACCTGTTTCAGCTTTGTCATGTGACTGAAATCAGTTCTTATTGGTTTCAGGAAGAACCTCAACCGAGCTGTAAATTTGGGGAATCTTTTGTTACAGTTTGCTGCAGGTGTGTAGGTCTATTAATACGAGTAAATACTTGACAAATATTGATTTGTTGGCACTTTATTTGGTGTATATACTCTAACAGCCTGTCGCCCCATAGGTGAACCCCTGGCATTTCTCACTGGCGTATAAAATAATTCTACTCCTCAGCTGATTTTGCAACTCCGTGAGTTCATAGAATGAGTCAGTTTGTTCAGTTATTCTGAGTATTTCGTCCCTGCTGTAAACGTGTCCCATTCCCACAGCTCATTCTCATCTTGTCCGTCATTTCTCCCATGAGTTTTTGAGCTATGTGTAATTACCCAGTTTGTTTGCACTTTGGCTCTAGCTGCCTGTCTTGTCGCAGCCAGCTTGTGTTCACACAGTTTGGATGTGTGCATGTGTGTGTATTAGAGAGAGAGAGAGAGAGAGAGAGAGAGAGGTTTGCATGCAAGTGCCAATCAGTCTTTAGTAAATAGGGGTATGACGGGCAAGAGCATGCAACAGTGCAAGTGTGTTTCTCAGAACATGTGTGCGTCACCCTGAGCCCACTCTGGCAGACACGGGGAGACAGAGAGAGGGACCTTGTCGTCTCTAATCCCTTTGTTTTGAGTCAGATTAGAGCTTTGCGAGGCGTTCGCGAGGCCTGCAGAATGTGGATTTAAGGATTAGTCTAATAAACAGAGGCTCTGTGGCACTCTGCAGCCCAGTCTGGAGATTACACATAGCACCAAGAGCAAGGAAGAGGAAGGCATAAATTTCTCCCATCTCAGCACCCCCTCCACCCTACGACTAACCACCAAGTCAAGTCAAGTCAACTTTATTTATATAGCGTTTTCAGAACAGCTGATACAAAGCACCCTTCCCTCCATTCATTCATTCCCATCCTGACAAATGAGGGCATGAGGCAGGAGACGTAAGGGAGAAAACTGGAGGTGGATGAGATCCGCTCAGTTTCCTGATCAGTCTGGCAACATTTCATGTGTCTCAACCCCCTGCAGGGACGTCAACTGTGAGTCACAGACGTGAACCTTGGGATATGTAACTCCTGTACTCTCGTGTGACCTCAACAGTACTTTATAACTACTATATTCAGGCTGATTGATCCCAGGGGATGTTCCCTCATTCAAATGCAATACTCAGCAAAGTACAAATAATGCACAGAGGACGTTTTTCATAAAAAAAAAAAAAGAAATCAGGTCCTGTCTGTGTCTCTGCTGTAGATAGACAAATGATGGTGTTTCTCCTTTGCATTCTATTTCAGCTCGCTGTAACAACATGCATGGGCATGAAACCAAATAGAACTGGTTCAGTTACATAGAATACATCTTGTTTTATATTTATAAGTGACCTTATTGTTCTGTGGTGGTGCAGATGAAAGGCAGCCTAATTTGTAAAACCAGCTGTACACTTATTATGTGTTCACTTGCTAACGAGACAGAGAGATGGGGACAGTTTCCTGCACATCAGTGACTCTGGAGATTTTAACCAAGAAGGTATACACGAATCCATCTCACGGACTTTGTTTGAAATTATAATTCCATGTTTTTTTTTATAGTAAAATCAACATTCTACCTTTTGTTATGTGACTTTGTATCTGTATATTTTAAAAATGAAAATGAACAAGCCAACAAACAGTCCCAGAAGCTAATGACACATCACACATTATGCTGTATGTTTTTTGGCTGTGGAGGTGTTGGAGGTAATTTGGCGAGGCGTGTGGGATGAAATGTTTCCTGCCCCTCAGCTTTTGGCTCCTCGGTCCACTTGGATCGGACCGCAGTTTCCAGTTGAAATAATCCCATTCAAGCTTCCTCTTGGCCGTCCCATTGCATACATAACTCATAACTCATGCATGTATTTGTTTTGTATATCATATATAATCATATATGACACTTTGTGGGAAGAAATCTCTTATTTCATGACAAACTAAAACTTAAATTAGGGCAACATTAGAGAAATAAGAAGGATGAGAATGTGTTTATAAATGCAGCCATAAGGAGGATAATTCATTTACATGTGTATCATCTGATTCATACGTTTCTGTCTGAGCACAAGCAGTAATCAGGATGCTTTTACATTCCCATGAAACTGAGACGTGTGCACAGATACAGCTTAAAGATGGGAACTGTACAGTAAGACATTTGTATAATATGTACTGCTTCAGTGTGAACGATAACTCTAGAACTCTAGAACTATTTCTATCATTTCTATAAGACTTGATGACAAGCGCATGCTGCACTTATGGGGAAACCTGTTAGACTCTCTGTTAAACTGCATGATTTGACTATTTTTAGACTTTGGTGTTTTGTTTTGTTATTTTTTCTGGAGTTAAGAATTTCACTGTTTGTTGATGATCTGTAGGAAAATGTAATTCTGAATAAACAATTTCATCTCTTTATTCTCACTCAGTCTTTCTGTGTTCTGCTTCCTCCCTGTCTTTTGTTTCTCTCTGTCCCTCAGAGTCGTCCCCGTCTTTGTCTTTGTGAATAAACTGTGTAAGCAACTTAATTTGAGCAGCTGAACAAAAAACAGCAGAAAATTGAAGCCAAATGCTTTATAGCAACAATTTTGTCATTTCTGTTGACAGGACCAGGTTTTTAAAAGGCCACTTTTCTGCAATACAAATCTCTTTTGTTATATAAAAGATAAAACACACACAGAATATGAAAGAAAAGGCACCAAATGAACAACTTCATCTCTTGTTGCTAGACGGTTTAGAGAAGAATGGGTGAGAATTTGTGATGGTAAGGCTCCATGCTGAGTTTTATCAGGCTTTTAGCTGCCAGACTATTTGACTGATTGTCAGTTTGATTGTAATTAAAACAGAATTAAAGCAGCCAGGTAATGGTTCATGTTGGTTATGGTTATGGTTATGGTTAGCATCTGAGGGGGAAACAAGCTGTAATAACCAAACTGAGAAGTAACATAAAATACTGAGATTTGATTCAAGACAATTCAAAATGATGTGATACATCATGATACAGTAATACAAAATAATAAAATACAATATGAGACACTACAGTATGATGAGATATAATATAGGATTAGATTAAATTATTACTGTACAGATCTGTTACTGTCCTATTGAATAGGGCCTGTATAACTCCTAACGTGTTAGATTTACACACACACATGCCCCCCCCCCCTCACTCTCTCACTGACTACTACACTTTACAGTTTTTGTGTTTCTTGTGTTTATGCTACTCTTACTTTTGCTTTATTCTCTGCACACATTCACCAAAAACAAATTCCTTGTTCTGCAGAAGTGATACTTGGTTTCCAACACTTTTAGTATTTAGACCATCTTTGCTTTTCTGTTTAGTTTTCTAGTATTTTCACTGTTTCCTTGTTTTCCTCTGATTGGTGCTGCTACTCATGAGTAGTTTGAGACCAAGCCCGACCCGGTCCTGTTCCATAGCGAGCATTAAAATAACCTTTAGGTTTTATTTTTACCTGACTGCTCGTTGGCTGCTGCTGTTTTCAGCTGCACTCTGCGTCTCACCTCAGCGCCACAGCTTATTACAATAACAGAATAAAAATATTGAGCTAAAACAATTATCAGTAAAAATTCAAATGACAGGTAGTTAACAAGCAGAACAAATAGCTACAGGTTTCAGACAGGAAGGATTTAATCACTTTCTGTTAGAACTAGTTTTTTCATTGACATTTAAACGTGGTGAATCTTGTGAAATAGTTTAGACAGATGACTCAAGTTAAGCTGCTGCTTCATACACAACACAATCTACAGTATATTGCCAGAAATATCCACGTGCATATTGAATCACTTCCATGATGACAGATATGTAAAACCAAACACCTAAACATGTCGACTGGTTCACAAAAACATTTGTGAAATAAATATTCCACAGTCAAGTGTTAGTGTTATTATAACAAAGTGGAAGAAACTGAGAATGACTGCAGCTGAGGCATGAAGGGGTGGGCCATCTAAAACCATAGAGCGGGGTCAACACATGCTGAGTCACAGTGTTCAGAGGTCACCAGCTTTCTGCAGAGCTAGTAGATACAGACGTCCACACATCAAATAAACTTCAGATTAGCTCAAGAACTGTATTTATAGAGTTTCAAGGAATTTGTTTTTATGGCTGGAAAGCTGCATCTGAGTCTTACATCACTGAGTGCATCAGATGCAGTGGTGTTACTGGAATCTAGACAAGTCGGACTTTACTGTACACTCTTAAATCTTGTGGAAAGACTTCCCAGAAGAGGTGAAGCTGCTAGAGAAGCAAACAGTCGGCCAACTCTATATTAAAACCTACAGAGTAAAAATGGGATGTAAATGAAGTTTATATGTGTGACGATAGATGAATGAAAACTTTGAGCAAAGCCACTAGTCTGGATGTTAACATCCTGCATCAGGCTGCACGGTGGTGCAGTTGGTGGCACTGTTACTTTGCAGCAAGCAGGTCCCGGGTTTGAAACCAGGCTGGGACCTTTCTACATGGAGTTAGCATGTTCTCCCTGTTCATGTGTGGGTTTTCTCCCACAGACCAAAATTATGCATGAGGTTAATTGGACAATCTAATTTGGCCCCTAGTGTGAGTGCTTTTCTGTTTATATGTGGCCCTGTGATGGACTGGCGACCTGTCCAGGGTGTAATTCTGTCTCTTGGTCAATGATTGCTGGAGACAGACACCATCTCCCTGCAACCCTGATCAGGAACAAGCAGGTACAGATAATGACTGACTGACTGACGTCCTGCTTCACAGTTATTACGCTGCTGCTACAACCTGCCAGTGTTTGTCCTCTGGGCTCCATGTCTCTCTTCATCCCTGGTATGTGGAGAAACATGTCCGGGGACAGTTGGGTCAAGACATTCTCCATAACATGTGGTGCAGCAGGACCATTAAACTCAAACTGAACATCCACAGAAGCTGTCTGATTGAACTGCCCCATTATAACATAAGAAGTGATAATAAAAGGTTTAATCTTAAGTGTCAGTAAAAAGGAATGTGCTGTTTTGAATATGTTCTCAACTAATTAAGAGAAAAGAGAAAAACAAAGCCAATCAATAAAGATTGTTCTGTAGGTGAACAAAAATATATTTTATCCTTCCTTAGATTTGTATGGTGTATAATGAGTTATTGAATTTCATGGTAGATTGTAGTTTGTACAGCATGACCAAACTTGTTTGTGCATCCTCTTAGTTAGCTGCAGTGGGAGTCATCTGGATGGAAAGCCTCCCACAGTGTGATGGCCCTAAGCAGCATCCACACTAACGCTCTCACATCGTCTCCGTGCTTATTTGTTTGAAAAATGAGAGCAATCGCTGGATGAAATCTTTGCAGCTAATTGTCTTTGGGTGTCTTGCCAATGTAGATGTAACCATTACAAATGCAGTGAAATAATATGCAGAGCCAGGCCCGAGTTGATTGCGATCAGCATGTTCCCAGAGCCGGGTGCCTCTGCAGCACTTTCTTCAGGCAGATTTGAGCCATGATGCAATAAAATACAAAATACCTGAAGCAATTTGAAGCCATAAATGTGCCGGTGCACCTGTTTCTGACTACTGCTGGTGTCCCACAAGAGGAACATTACTTTGACTTTTATTTATTTATTTGGCACAAGATTCATTGTCAGACTGATGATTATCTCCACAATCTATCTTTATATTATTCCACTACAAACTATATTATTATCCTCCATGTACTTATATATTTGAAGGACTTAATAACAGCAAATTAGAGTGGTAAAATAAACTCTGTATTTAATGTTTTTTTTCATCTTTTACCTGGTTTCTTTTGATATTTGGACACTCATCTCTCAGAGGCTAATTGAGTTGAAAAAACAATCCATCTTGTTTGATGCTCAGTAATCCTCTGATGTTATTAATGTTCCATTAAATGTCACTTACTGTGAGTTTACACTGAAACTACATCCTATTTTTATTATAAAGTTGCTATTTGCTAAAAGAGGCAGTTATCTATTTTGAACTTTACCTCTGTAATTGTGGAAGGAATTATTCATCTTCCCATCTTCATTCCATGTTTTTTTATTCAACCTTGATTTCACGGTCATTTCATGGCTGCATGCATGTCTCTCTTTTCCTTCTCCTCCTTCGTTTCTTGATTTTCCAAACTAATGTAGGTGTTTTCACAGTTTTTCACCCATGTATCATGTGTGTGCCTGTAACCTGAGTCTGTGTATGCGTGTGCTTGAATATGCATGTAACTGAGTCATAACATTCCATCAAACTGTAGAATGTGAGTATTTGGAATGAGAGAAAGCTCCATAATGATAAATAAATCTCCCCCAGTGAGATAATCTGCTGATACTAAAGTAAATAACCTTAAAAACAGCCAGATCTGTGTTTATGTATGCATACTGTATGTACTTCTACTGAGGACTGTATTAAGATTCTTTAGAAATTGTTGTTTGCAGTAAAAATAAGGCCTCGTCAGCACCGGACCCATCAGCATCATCACTGAAAGTCTTTCAGCTGGACACTTTCTGAGAAAGTTGTAAAAGTAGAAAATATCAACAAAAAATATCCAAACCATTTAAATATTTTAGTGCCAAATAAGTTCAGACGTGTATATGTATATCTGCAGATTTGAGTCAAGTGAAATTTCCAGCAGAGACATTTATAATTCGACATATGAGAACATTTTAATTTTCTACTCTTTTCCATAAGTTTCATGTGATTTTGTAGGTGAATCAGTTATAAGGAAAAATATGTCTAATATTTGACTTTATATAAAAAGAGAAAAAACAAATTTGATAAATGTAAAATTCTAATATCAAAAATACATTTAAAAATGCTAAATCCTAACGTTTTGTCTCTGTTATTGACACATTTATTGTCATTTACAGATAGAGAAAACACAGAGAAATGAATTAACCATTAAAAAACAAACAGTAATTTTTACCTTTTTAAATGACTCATATTTTTGTCTGCTAGCTTTATGATGTTAAGAATCACTCTTAGCTGCATACAATAAAAAAAGATCAAGTTTTTGCTTTTTCTCTTTCAATACATGTTGTTTTTTTGTTGCTTTTTTAATTCAAGTTTTAACAAATAAAACCTTCCCAGTTATTTTACTAAATATTTCAACAAAACAAACAAATAACATCTGTCTGAATTATAATGCAGAATTATTGTGCCAAAAATGTTTTACTGATATTTAAAATGAATTATCACAAAAAAACAGGAGAGACAGACGATCAAAAAGAAGAAAGTTCAAACCATGAAAGATGAAATCGTAAACATCCTGATATTCAATACACTATTATTTTTCCTCTGACATATTGATTTGTTATTTTCTCCATTTAAGGACATAATCTTCTCAGCTGTCAATCTTAGCAGGTAAATGGTCGACATGCGTGTCTGCAGAAAGTTCTGATCTTATTAATAAACCTCTCCATGTTTCTCTGACAATCCCAATGTGCTAAACCAGCTGCTCATTATAATAATATATATGTATCATCACACAAGTGAGAGCAGATAGTGACGGAAGCAATGTATGAAATCAGATTTTACTTTGAGTAAACAGTAAACGGTTGACATTTGATATACGTAGTTTATGTTCATCATATTCTCAAACAGCAGAAGTTTTAAGTTTTGGTTCATTCTGGGATTTTTTGTGAGCAGCGCTGCAAAAAACACACGGCTGATTTAACCCTTATTATTTTATGACACCAGGCTGAAGGATCACATACTGGCATTCATGTGATATTGACACATGAAAAACTTTAATTTACACATTCATGTCACAGGACATGACTTTGCATGTTATTCATACATTATTCCATGAGAACAGTTCTGTTTCTCATCTGGAATTATCCAAAATCTATTTGGGTTTGGATTTGCTTTGGGATCAGTTAAATTCCCACAAGCTGTAGAAAAAGTGTTTATTGATTTGTATAGAGTGAAGTGATAACGATTAAAACTGTATTTCTGTAAAATGTGGTAGGTGAAGTGACTCATACACACGTCATCATATGTTTAGCATATTAAACTACAATCTTGTAAATCATTTTCATACTTATCTTTTTTAAGAATCCATGCAGCTGAATTTTCTTTATTATAAAAGTCTGTTAATGCAGAAAAACAAAACTAAATATTTCTGAATGTCTCATACAAACTTTGGAAAAGAAGAAAAATAGCAACATTCCATTAATTATTGCATATTTATTATTTCCCACTAATCCTCTGGCACAGTCGTAACTAATCATCCTCTTCTTGACAGCTGCTATACCGCTTCACACTATCTCATCCTTGCTTGCCCATTGTTTGCATAACACTTGTCAAAATGTCCCCACATTTCCTGAGTCTGTATCCTACCTTATTTCTTTGTCCTCCATTCAAAGTACAAACACATTAAGGCTGAACTCCTAATAGCTTGTGTGATAGATGCCCGAGAATAA
Source organism: Pachypanchax playfairii (assembly GCA_006937955.1). Taxonomy (NCBI): domain Eukaryota; kingdom Metazoa; phylum Chordata; class Actinopteri; order Cyprinodontiformes; family Aplocheilidae; genus Pachypanchax; species Pachypanchax playfairii. The sequence continues at coordinate 882,687 of SSNP01000057.1, read as the reverse complement.
TGAGCTCTTTATGAGACTTAATACCTACTGTTAATCAATGGACATAGCAGGGCACTTTTCAATACTACCTTCCAAGTATTTTAAAATGAGCCCTTGTTGAATAGATTCACTCACATTCTGTAACCTGTTCTCTCTTTTTTTCCCACTCCATCTCATTCTTCCTGTATTGGAGCATGCAATTAGCCCCACAATGTATTCACAATCAAATGATGACTGTTCTTCAAAAAAAAAAACAACAGTCTTTTCCTGCTCTGATTTTGGTAAATACTGTCCAGACTGAGAGCTATGATGGTAAAAACACAATGCTGAGCTCTAATGCAGTGGGAGGACCAAACGTTCCTCAACTTCAAATAATAAAACCATGAATGAGGTGGTTATTGCCATAAATATCACATCTGGACAGCTACTAGAAGTGTTCCTGTCCATTAATACCTGTTTGTGTATTTTTGTACCTTGAACTTGTGGTGCTTTGCTCAAAGCTGATCGACTGGCATCATGTTTTATTAGAATTATACTCATGTCTAACCTGCATCCATGAGTGTGAGGTTAAAGAGTTAAAGGGTTGCTGTAGAATGAACAGATCATATTCAGAGGAAAATATACAATAAACATGTTTTACAAGTGTCTTTATAAGATGTGTCTAAGTCAGGTGACACTTTTATTTGTGCCAACTTATATAATGGCATCATTGTGTGTTTGTTGTGTACTGTGTGTGTGTGTGTGTGAATGTATTCATTTGGGTGTGTTTGATTATCTTTTACAGCCTCTAAGGGAGCTAGATACATTCTCACTCTGATAATGAGGGAGAGACTTTCAATGCCCTCAAGTCATTTCTCTCCTCCTCCATCCTTCCTGTTGCATCCGCCCGCTTTTTTCTTCTTCTTTGCCCTTTACCTTGTTTTAATCTAGATAATCTGTTAGTTGTACCATTTTTTTTCTTTCTGTCTTTCATGGCTTCCTGTCTGCTCTTGTTGAATTCATGCATCACTGCCATCAGTTCAGGATGACTGGACCCTGTTTCAGTCACTCTCAGTTTTTATGTAATAGATTTGGGTGCTGGATGACTATTTTTCATCAGCGCGGTCGATGGCTGCCTATCTCTGTGGACCACAGGGCTGGTAGCTCTGTTTCTCCCCACAATAGCCTTACTTAGCCTACATCAATACTCTGATGAGTTGTATATTTGCCTGGTTGCTCAAATGTCCATTCAAAGTGCTTTCTCCTACCCAACTCCCTCTGTTTAGTCTACAGGGAGTGCAGAGAAGGAGTGAATCACAGCAGAGCTTCTGTTCATTTTTTTTTCTACCAATTTTTAATCATCTTTTCTACTCTGTCTTGTCCTCTCTCTCTTTGTGTTCCAGGTGACTGAAGCAGTGACTGACAGTGAGGAGGTGCCCTAAGGAGGCCCCTCCATCACATCCTATCTTTGTTGTTTCCTTCTTTACTTAAACGTTCATCTCTACTCTCTCGGATCCCCGCCGTTAACTTCAGCATGGACCTGAAGGACCGCAGGCACCGCTCGCTGACAAGAAGTCGTTGCTCCAAAGACTCCCAGTACAACACGTCCTCCCTTGATGCAGATGAGTGTCGTGTGCCAACGCAGAAGTCATACAGCTCCAGCGAGACACTCAAGGCCTTCGATCACGAGCAGAGGCTTCACTATGGCGGCTGCGTGACCGACCTGGTGCACCATGAGGCTGATGAGTACTCCAGGCAAGGTGGGTTTGAGGGGCAAACTATCTATCTTCTAGTTACTTTGTTAGCTATAGAGCTTCATTTAAATTATGCTGGATTAAAGGCATGGCATTAAAAACTAAGTCTGGTTATAGGACTCAAAGAACAATGTTTTTAAAATTTTAAAAATGTAAAATTTTTTAAGAGTCGGACAAACAATCTCTGATTGTGATGCTAACCATCAACAGGGTTAGGGTTGACTGAAAACAGCTAAACTAGAACTAATATTAAAGAAAATAAATTTACCACACCTTTAAATAGTTACCACACCAAAAATAGTTTAATCTTTTTAAGGTGCGTTTCTTTGGAAAGTTTATGAATAATAAATAACTTATCTTTTGCAGGTTGATCTTTGAATGACTTCAGTTTGGAGAAACAAAGATTAGTTCTTTTTAGATTGATTAGTTAAGTTCTGAGAGGGATTACTGCCATCTTAAAACAAGTCACGCTAAAATGTTGTACCATTTATTCAAAGCTTTATTATGTAATTGTTCATAATTATTTACACAGAGTTCGAACCTTTTTTGCTTTTGAAGTTAGCAACCCAGCTAGCTACCTGTAACACTTCTGACTGAGCTTCTGGTTCTGGTTGGAATTTCATAATACTTCTACCAGAATAATGTCTAATAGCAGTTTAAAGGTTTATTAAGTAGCTTTTGATTTACCGGCTAAGAAGTTTTTTAAAATTGGAGTTGTTTCAGAACAGCTGCAAACCATTTAGTAGCACTTTGACTATCTATTCATCTGCCTGGTCATGACTAATCTGTTCTTCCAAACTGAGGCCATTCTTTTTAAGCTTTTTAAGCATTTAAGAAATTCTTTCAAGCATCTTCAAAAAACTAGTTATTGTGAATAATGAGCCATGCTAACAGAAGCTGAAATCCAAAACTAGAAACTCAGGTTTGTATTTTTGGAGAATTATCTTTCATGTCAGAGCAACTCCAGAATGAAAGTAAGTTTTTTTACAGCGTATGAGTAAGCCAGGTGCAGTAACATAGTTTAAGACCTGTGTTTTTATCTCTTGTCACACACTGGACACATACTGTTGCATGTGTGTGTAAAAGGCTTTTAGCTCAGTTCCCTTTTAAGGCAGCAGAAGCTTCGCCTTTGAATCGCAAAACACAAGATGTAAATATTGCTTTGCAGAAGAGTGTGAAAGCAGATCTTTAGCACAACCAAAGCTGTCATAATGAACTTTTGTATCCCCCGGTGAGCAAGTTTGCCGATAGGCCGATAGGTCATTTCTAAAGGAGTGGGTCAGCTCTGATAGCTGTCTCTTTTGACTGGGCTTGGATTTGTCTGTGTGTAAATGTGCATGTGTGTACTTTGCAAAGGGACATGAAACAGAAAGTATTGATCCTTGGCTGGTGAAAGGAGTTAGACTCAGTGGGATTGATCTCTGCTAAGCTCTGTTTTCTCTTCACGGACACAGACAGGAGAAGAAACCAGCTCAGAGCAACACAATAATTTGGTCGGTAGCAGAAAAACGCAGAAAACTCTGATTTAAAATAAAGAAATGTACATACCAAAAAGACCAAGATGGGATTTTCCATATGGTTTAGTGTCATAAGTTAAAGTTGCCACTAAAGTTTGACATCACGTTGTGTGCAACTTGGAGAAATTAAGAAAAATTGATTAATCTGTAAGAAAGTCATTCAGCTGCATGCTCAAAAGGGAGCGTGAAGACAAGATGAGAACCTGCTTCTATAGAAGTAACGGTAAAAGCACCAAATTGAGGATTGATTGTCAGAATTCATGATAAGACTGAAAGTCATCAGTGTGTGCTGCTCGGACACACACCAGTGCTGCACTGAGCTGACCTCACACCAGGCGATGGCTGGTCGATACCACAGCACTCTCAGCCTATCGGCATCATCGAAAGCCCAGAGCCACAGATGCATCGTGGGAAGTGTGGCCACAGGAGACCAACAGTGTTGCAGCACCATATGGACTGTGACACTATGGGAGGAGGAGGAGTGTTGGAAGGATGGAGAAAGAGAAGGAGTTAGAGTGAGAAAGACAGAGGAAGAGTTTTCTTATCTTTAAGGATATTTTTAGAAGCTGTACATGAGAGTGTGGTGAGAGACTGAAACAGTAACGTTTTGGTTAAATTACTATAACCTGAAGCTCAGAGGTTAATAAGTTAACACAAACAACAAAAATGGAAAAATTGGGGAATGGTTTTTGATCATTTTTCTTTTTGTTAATTTAAAATTTAACAGATGGTTTGAAGGAGCGTTCCAGTGTCTGAAAGGCTGCAAAATTAGTTTTTAATAGCTGATGTGGCTATATTAGAAAATTTGATTAGCTTTGATTAAATTATAATGATATTTTTTCTTGTACTTTGGCATTTCTGCTCATTTTTCAGAGGTTTGCAGCTGATGCTCTACTCAGACCGCTATTTTGTATTAATGGTTATCAGTAGCACGCAGGAGTTAACAATACTGTGGTTTATTAATGCATTATTCGACTTGCACTTACAGCTGTCATTACATTCATGTGTAATTGAGCATATGCACTCATGAATGCCCTTACAATAACCCAAATTATTTCTGAGTTGGATACTCTTGAACAGATAATAGTCATCTACAGCAGAGACTCTGACATTATACCAGACATTTAGCAGGTGACTTGCATTTCGTTCACATGTTTTCTTCAGCAAATCAAGGATCTGCATATTCATATTTATATTTATATTCATTGGCCAAAATATCTTCATTTTAATCCTTTTTTGTCTGTTTCATAGCGTAAATAAAAATGTAATATTATTAATAATATTACCATTAGAAATAAAACTTAACCATGCACTTTGAAGCGGTTCTGATGCTAGGAGACGGTGTAAAGTGTTGTGCAGGTTAAAAACCGCTGGCATGCAGACCTCTCGCTTGGTCCCACTACACACGTCCATAAGTACGACCCATGCGCGATTGCACACCAACAATCTCACATAAAAGCTCAGATTCTCCTCTTTCGATGATAAAAACCTTCTTGACACAGCACTGACACTAAAGCCTTTATGCAGAGAAGCAAGGACTTCAAGAACTAACTTTTCTTGCCTTTGATGGCTTTCTACATGTACAAAATCCTTATATTTCCAGCAAGATATTGGTCTCCTTCTGTCCGGACAATTCCAGGGAATGTAATCCATTCAGCTTGTCATAACTAGCAAAAATTTGGAGATAGCGCGTGATTTAGTCAAAATGACCCAACTTGTTGTTAAGGCACCCAACAACAGAACATTTTGAAGGCAAGAAATAAATATGGTGGATTCACTCTGTGTTTAGCTGGAGGCCCATGACCATTTTTAGCATTTCCAGGGCATGATCTGTGATGTAATTCAAAAAATGTAATAGATAATAAAGAAAAATGAAGGGCTTGAAAAAAATGACTAAAACTTTTTACAAAAGTATCTCTAAAACACATGGAGTGATAAATTTAAAGAGGCCATTTCACACAAATTTCATGACTTTGTTGTTATTTCTGAAGTATTAACCTGTAATATGAAACATTGTGAAGATGAAGATTTGTCTGGCTTCGGCTGCAACTCATTAATATCCATTATGCTTATTCGCTGGACTCTGATTGGCTAACAGACTGGCCAATGAGAGCACGGTTTCCTGTTTCCTACCCCGCAGCGCATGGCAACAGCGCACAGAGTCTCTTCCGGTTTGATATGTCTTATGCTAACAGCTTTTAGCTAACAGCATGCTAGGCGTGGTCTCAACTGCAGGAGCTGATGAATACTAACAAGCAAAGGAGTTGTGACTTAACAAGTACAGGCTTTTCCAACTTGGGAGAACTTGGGTGTTATTGCCACCTGCTTAGTTTGAGAAATAAAAACTGAAAGAGAAGAGCTAAGATATTCAACAGAAACCTCATAAAAATGTTTTTAATGGAGTGGCCTCTCCTAGACACTCTAAATTTACTTCACTGAGCATTTAAGGGCTAAAAAAGTGGAATTTTCATGATATGTCCCTTTTAGGACAGAAACTTAACTAAAAGTTATTCATTCATAGCAGGAATTAAATTTGTTTTATTTTTAATTTTGGAGTTTCAAAGTTATTTAGTTACTATTTTCCTAGAACTGTATTTCCACCCTTCCCTATTTTACACAGCTGTAAATATAACATTAGAAGATTATTTCCATATAAATCTGCAGACATTTACAGTGGAAACAAGCTGGAGCAGCTAGCTGCAGTGCTTCCTGCTCAGCATAACAATTCCAGTTTTATTTGATTATAATTCTACTGGACTAACTATGTAATGTGAAACTGTAAATAGTGTATTCATTGGAAAATAGTGGTCAAATAAACATTTGTGATTTTTTTTTTATTAAATTTATTATAAGAGGGGGGAAATTCCTGTTGGCCTCAGCCCTCTGCTGCAGAAATAAACTCTGTTTTTCCAAATAAAAGCTGTTATCTACAGCAGTAAGATGAAAAATTGTCTACAACCTCTGAAAAAACACTTGAAAATAATCGAAGCTGTCTCTATATTGCTGCCATCAGTCTTAATCAACTAACTGTACATGTGTTTAAAAAAACTTCAATGAAATCTCAGTGTGATCTTGCAAGTATATACTTGAAGTGTATTTTGAGTCCCTGGGGTAAGTACTGTATGGGTACTGCGTGTGTGCTTTATGCAATAATCCTTCAAAGCCGTATGATTGTAATATGCCAATTTTACATGAGTAACATTGCACTGACTTTTATGTACTGTTTGTTTTCAACACAGTTTTTAAAAAGGCATTTTTAATTACTTATTAAATATTTTACCCTCCCACCACCCCCTTCTGATCTGCATTTGAAATTCAGATTAAGTCACTGAGTGTAAAAATAATAATTTGACATCCGCGTTCAGCAGCTGGAAAAGAATCTTTCTAATTTAAGAAAAAAAAGGTGGAATAAAAGTATAAAATGTTGCTTTTTTAGCATAAATTTAGGTTTTAAATCCCTAATTGGTTGTGTCTCTCATGTGGATGGATATTTCGGGTAACACTGAAAGCTTTCATGCTTTAGGTTGTTTTGGATTAATTAGTTCCTTATAGTGGTAGTTTGGAGCAACTTATTGGTTTATCCAGAACCTGACGATGAAAGTACCCAAAAAAAGAGTAGTACGCAAAACAGGAAAGGTACTGGCTTTTGATCTGTTTGGTCAAACTTTCCCCATGACCATCTGAAACAGCTTGAGAACATGAAACACTACTTGTAGGGAACAAATAAACAGGAAGGGTAAAACAGTCTAACGTGACGGTATAACAGTAGTGAAAACACTTCAGCCTAAAATGTGTTTTTCTAACTTGAATGCAACGAGAACTTGTTCCAAACCAGCATGTCACACGTGTCCTTTCAGAAATGCTTATGAGTCATATCAGGTAGAAGGGATTGATGTGGTCGTTAAGGTTGACAGCCTTGTTGAAAAATTGAAATGACAGTACTGGGACATTATTTCTCCACGCTGCTACTACTACAGAGGTGACAAGTATGGATCAACACAACTGTGCAAGCTATAACTCTTGAACTGACATGTTTCCATAATTAGGTGTGCTAAAGATTTGAACTCTTCTCTGCAACTGCAACCACCAGGGTTGTGTTGATTGAATAAATTAGTTCTAAAGGATCCTTCTTTAGTCATTTAGGAGAAACACCTGGATAAACATGAGTATCAGTTTAAATGATTGAAATGAAACATATTACAGCATGAAACATACTACTAGTACATACAATTGACATGTATATGCTTTATTATGACCTGATTCATTGCTGTGTGATTGTGACAAGCTTGTTTCTAATTATCCAGGCTACATGTCTGAACATGTGTGAATTTCTGATAAGCTCTTTTTCATTAGCGTTTATTTTCAGTGCTAAAAACTGCATGTCTTAAATGGCTTCTCGGAGATGCCCGTAAACCAACTTCAGCTGTGTGTTCAAACAAACCCCCCCTGCTTTCATTGCATCTTGACTCCGCTGTTCCCCCATTACACTCTTATTACCTATTCTGCTTGGATAAGCACAGCCAAGCGACACATTCTTCCCTCAACATAACGTGCAGCAGCCTGGAAAGCTCATTAGAAGAGTTCACAATTTAACACCACTAAACAAAATATTTTAACCATCAGTGATGCCAATAACACACGAGTCTCATGTACCCAGAGACAGTTTTGTCCCCTCCTGCTGTCTCACTTCATTTGTCTTTTATGCTTCTGTCTTCCTGATCTTTCAGCTTAAGCAACATATTTTTGTCTCATTTCCGTCCCCCTCCGTGACTTCTGTTTAGTACATCCCCAAGGTGTGCCACCCGTCTCAGTCCGTCCCTAAACAGCAGGTATTATCACAGCCGTTACAGTCCCTGGAAGCTTTGGCCTTTCCCTTCAGAGGGAACTAAATGAGCCCCTCAACATTCTCCTCTGCTGTTTTGCCCCAAGGGGTGGAAACCAAACAGAGAGTCTACCACCCACATGCCTACCGCCCTGCTTGGACATTTTTCAACATTATCTACTGCCCTCTCTCAGTTCTCCAACTCTGTTTCAATCTCTCATCATTTTCACTTTCTCTTATGTCCTTTTTAGCTGTTCTGTCACACCTTTCATGTCAGCCTTCTCTGTCACTTTCTTTTCCCTTTCATTTCTCTCACCCTCGCTGATCCTGTATTGTTTCTTTAGTGTTCATATCACACATCTGATATGTTGAGAACCTCTCTATGGATTTGGCAACAAGTGCACACGGCATGCCTTCCTTTTTTGATTTTGCACAGGCTTTGGAATGGGTTTAAACTTTCATCTTCAGGAAACACTCATGCACATATGCAAGAGCTGCCATGTTTCTTTCACTCTGGCGTCCCTTTTTTCCCTCTCTGAATATGATGGGAGTGATAACTATATTAGCTACATGTTGCTTCGTCCAAAATCTTTACCAGCTCTCTTCACTTAAACATTTCCATTTTCACCAAATACTAACCTGTAGGGGAATGCGCTACTTTCACCTGGATGAAACATCTCTTTAGAAAAGTGTTGTCATCTAATCCTTCTGTTCTTTAAGAAGACAGGAACAGCAGGTGCAGAACCTTCTTGACCAATATAAATGGACTAACTCTATCTCTGCAGACAAATCCACCAATCAATTTGTGTGTTCTATCTGGCAGTGCCGCCATTACTGCACTGTTCAATTGCTGTCCCTCTGTGTCATCAAGCACTATACCAACAGTGATAATAACATAAAAAGCTGAATTAATAACATCACCAGTGGTTCTGATAAATGACTGAATGAATGAATAGAAACAGCATTACACTTGAAATGCTGGGATTATTTCTTGTTAAACTCTGCTCCTTGTCAACGTTGGGCTAACATGTAACACTAAAAATGTTCTGTTTGTGATAATAATAAGTCAGCTTTGATGATGATCTCAGCTCCTGGAGTGTCGGAGTTTTGAGAGATGAGAACTCCATGACAACACGACTGACTAATCAAGACTGGCTGCAATTGTTTTTGTTGTTGAGACCAAAATTGATTGATATTTTTGACAAAGTTTTGCTTCGATCCTCTGTGGGGCTGATAAGGCATTATGAAGTGAACAGGGCACTAAATTAACTTTTTGATCACCAGCCATTGTGGTTGGTAAATTTTAAATGTAACCAGCCAATCAGAGTTTCCACTGGTCAGTTTTTATTCGTGGAAAATAAACCAGATTATGAATACAACTGAATACATTAAAAACCATTCAACTAAATAATTTTAATGATATATATAGTCTGTGTGTGGTGGACTTTTATTGTGCTGACTAGAATACAAGAGAAATAAATGCAGAAAATAATAAACAATAATGACAACACCTGTAATTTCCCATTTAATTTACCTGACCCTAAACATGTCCTGAGGAGGGGCATGAATTAGCTGTACACAGGTGTAAACAACATGATATTTTCATCATGAAAGAACTGCCAAACCCTCCGGGCGTCTTTCAGAGATGGAGTAGAAAAAGTCCCAGGTAGAAGCGTCAAAATCAATTATTACTGAGGGCACCAAGAGCACCAGAGCCGGCTGGGAACTTCTCGTACATCCATGAGAAGTCTGCGAATGTTCTGCCTGTTTTTAATCATCACAGCATCTGCAAACATTAGCAAGCAGCCAATGGTTGTATGGGACGTTCATGGGAAATGCAGTTATAATATAGTGACGGGACAAATAACAGAATTGATTTGCTGTATTTATCACTGAACAAAGGGACCTGTACATTTTTATTTGTACCCACCAAAGTGCATTTTAACCTGCATTTGGCAGGTTGGCCTGGAAGTAAAGTCTTCTGGTTTTTCTTGTCATTTTGGAATTTTTTTATTTTTTGGAAGTTTGTAACTTGGTCCTGCAGAAAAACTCTTAATTTATTTTAAGCAAATACAGTATACACAAATATTTTTGCAAATGAAAATTACAGCGAAAACCACAAACTGGTCAAACCCTCCGTGAACTTTATTACACGGGAACATTGATTTCCAGCAGTTCGTCAATCCCTCAGACAACAGCAACGGCAGCCCGCCAGCTGAGTGTCATGAGACATTTTTGTAGTAGAAGTTTCTTACTTTGGTGATTAACGGTAAGTCATGGATACAATGTGGAGAATAAAAACGCCGTAGTGTTGGTAAGTTTGCTTTTTCTGATCAATCAGTACAACAATTTTCAATGTAGATGCTATCCCTACTAACGTTTCTGCCAGTATGGTACACGCCACGGTGTATGTGTTGAAACTGCATTGTTTTGAAAGACTAGTATCGGGCCCCAACCACAAAATATTTTAACTGCAAAAATATTTGCATATACGGTTTCAGGTTTCACAAAACCTTTAAAACCAAATTCTGAGAAGGTTTTGAAGTGATTTGCTTTCTTCACTCCTCTGGGTTTGCAGTGTTTGTAGAATCATTTATGCCAAAAAATGAAAAATGAAAAAAAGAATAATGAATATAATATTTAATTAAGTCTACAAAGTGACACATGTTGACCTCTTTTTCTATAACTTCAACTCAGAAACCGAATGATATAAATTTTTGAAAGCTGTTTCATTTAATTTAACTTTAAATCTATTGAACACAGTATACGTCTCTGAGGGATTTTTATCTTTTCATCTTTCGTGTTGTCATCATTGGTAATATGCATCAGTTCCTGCCTTTCACGCTTGCAATACAGACCAAATATTTAGGACAGTGAATAAAAGTCATTTTGAAAACAGCCTTTATTGCTCAAAAGCCTAAGCACATTTTTCTACATTGATGCTGCTATCACCAAAGTATAAATGACATTTGTCAAGGGCACTGAGACGCCCCATATCAACAAAGACCCAGACTTTTGGACCTGTTGCTGAAAACTATTTAGATAGTTCTTTTCATTTCTTAGTTTAGGGCAGAAAGATCTGGAATTCTGATTCATCTTAACAGAAGAGTTTTTCGCTGCGTGATGTTTCATCGCCGATCCATCCGAACACAGAGAAGCTAAAACCACATGTGGACCAGATTAACATAAGACTTCCTTTTTGCTTGGTAAATGGCATTTCAAAAGGGAGCCTGGTTTGTAGAACTTTCCACAGCTTTCCTAAAGTAATCCCTGTACATATTCATATCATGTTTCTCTCCAACAATTCAGGAAAAGTTGATCAATTTTCCACAATTACTTTACAAAGACTTTGTCAAATGGAGATCATTTAGATGTTATTACTGCAGTTATTGATCCTGGCTGCCGTAGCTGATCATGATTACGATGTTCTGTTGTCTTCATGCATTTTTAAGCACTTTTATTATGATTATTAGTGCTATTTGTACCTCATTACTGGTGCTGTATTGACTATGCCCAGACTTTTGGGGATTATGATACAGACCTAAAACAACAACAACAACAAGGTATAAAATATGGACAAATTAAAAAAGTCTAAGAATGAAATGAAAGTTTAATGTAACAACCTATTTATGGTGTTTTTATGAAATTCTTTGAGATTCTTGCATTGTCTATACAATTGCAGCCTTTTCATCCTGTGCAGTGACGGACGGCATTAAGGGATTTAATATGTATCCGCCCCTTGTGTCACAACCAGGAAAGTAACCCAGAACTTTAGAACAATAAGTGAGAGTAAATAATGCAAAAAAAGAGAAAAGGTTCAAAAGAAAATGCAAAAGTGCTCTTTTGTCTGAATTAATTCACGCATTCTCCTTTGTGTCCATGCATTCCAGCGGGTTACAGTCAACCTGGACTGCCGATGATCAAAGACAGAACAAAGCAGCTGCATGCTATTAAAAATAAATGACAGCGAGATTAAATACAATCCCTCCCCTCCGATCCCTCTTCATCGTGTCCTCTCTCTGGCATTCTGTGCTTCTACCAGCTGCTGACACTCAAAAGCATCCCGTTGCTTCAGCAGTGGAGGAGCGGGCTTGCTGAAGAATATCCTGGGGCCGACTCGACTCCATTCTTCCAATCTTCACTCCTACTCACTCTACACATTTTAAAATGGAAAACTGTACATGTGGATTTGTTCACGCTCTAGGAGATTTTTTTAAGGGGAAATATGACTCTGCATGTAACACCTGCTAAAGGAGTTTGCACTTATTCACATCTAGAATTCTGATCATGTCAAAGGTGGTTGGTTTGAAAACTCTTGTTTTTCTAGATCTACATTTGGGTGTTTATTATCTTTAATCTAAGAGAGTAACAATAAGTGTTTGTTGTTTTGCCACAACCTGATAGGCCATTTGGAGTTAATGCTGTAGCATTTCACCACACAAACTGCTGTTTACATCCTCCAAACTGTCTGCAGTAAATAAAAGTGGAAGTGCAAATTATTGTCAGTCGTTTTGGCTCAGGTGTGTGCACACACGTAAGATCACTTGGTAACAAATGAAACATATAACAGGAGTAGACTGGGGAAATGAATGTTGAATGTGGCAGCTATTTAGTCATGATGCTGGCTCTTATTCACCACGTGCACAAAGATATTAGGTAACAAACAAGCAAATTAATTGACAGACTCCAGGGATATGCATGCTGACATCTGCAATTTTCTTAGAATAAAAATCATTTATCAGATAATTTTGTGTGGGTTTTGCGAGAGTTGAGTTAATCTATGTTTACTATGTAATGACCCTTTTTGACTCTGCGTTGGCAGCTTTTGATAAATGAGGCAGATTTTAAATGTCACAGTTATCAAGTGTTTCTCTCTCTCTCTCACTCACCTTCTCGTTGGAGTCACTCGCATCCTAGGCTGTAATTAAACATTTTCCTGAGCTACAGAGTTTTAATAGGTGTTTGTATGGGCATTCGTATCTGCATATATTTTTTACATTACCTGTATAAAGTATTTTAACCATAAAATTCTTAAAATTCTGCTAAAAATGTTTAAACCATGTATGTTAGATCAAGTTTGATTATAATGTGGTTTTATATGGTACAGAATATAATTTTTGTGCAAAATTCTGTGGATTTCCTGCTTCACAGAACAGAGTTCTTTATTATTGGTTTTGTGTGTGTGTGTGTTTTTGAGGAAATTAAAAGTTACATTTCAAGTTACAAGTGTATGTTAAAGTGCAAACAGGACAGAGTTTTCACTCCACCAGGCTAAAAAACAGATTCTGGCTACTAGCATACTTAGCTTGCATTAGTGAGAATGTTTTAGCCTCTAACAGCTTGCAGCTTCCTTGCTGCAAGTATCTATGAATCAGATTCCACTATGTATGGCCGCTACCTGCTATCACCTGGACAACTTTTTTAATGGGCGCTAGGTAGCAGCTAGCAAGCAGGCTAATTGACAATTGCTACAGAGAAAATATATTTTTAAAGCACCAAGATAATTTATTTGTTATTTGTAGCAATAACAAAATGATTTGTATTCAGTTATCATGGATTTGTCAGCTTTAAGAAACAGAAAAGTTTGTTGCTGATAAGTAAAACAGTCCAAAAGCTGGTCAATTTACAGTTTGGCCAAAAAAAAAGTATTACTATCATTTAAAACTTAAGTTTATCAAATGCTTTTTGGGCAGTCTATAATATTTACTGTAGTTCTCAAGAATCCCAAAAACTCTTGTAACCTGAATGCTAATTAGTAGATGTTAGAGATATTCTACTAATAGCAAGCAGTGAGGCGCATATCTCCTAGTCCTTTCATCTCGGTTCATGGATGAAAGGTGCTTCTCTGCCTGAAGTTACTTTTTTTAGTGACAAAAACCTCCTCCAGAGTGCATGGCGGTATGTCATGTCCTGTCATGTCCTGTCCTGTTCAACCCAGACCGCCGGCTTCTGGGCAGGAGTAAAACTTGTTCAGAGTTGGATGTCATTTGTCACACCTTTTTTAGTATCCTCATTAAGGAGGTGCGAGGGCCCCTGTGGCTCAGCCAGGAACCAAAAGCATGGATGTCAAATGAGAGGTGTGGGAAGTGTTTGACCGTGACACTACTGTTTGGACATATTTGTTAGGTTGTTACAGTGCTGCTAATGTCAGTGATAATATCCTGCCACATGCTATGGGGTGTGTACGGTGTGTGTGGGAGGTCTAACAGGTTGTACGTTGTCCTTCCAGAATCACAAAGAAGCAAGTTGAAACAACTCAATCTTGAACATTTTAATTAATAGACTCTTTAGAAAATGAGGATAGTTGTAAAGACAGTACATCAATTGATTCTGAGTTAAATGCCAAATGTGATTAGTTACTGGTTCGCTAGTTCATCTTTTCAGTTTGTGTTTTATTTGTATTTGTGACTTTCTGATGAGGACATTATAATTGTGAAATAATAATGCAATTGTTTTGTTTATTTATTCAAATTAAATACATATGTTTAATTTACAGATGCCAAATTAGCATTTTTATTACCAGTGTTGTTGCTTTCTGGGCTAATTAGATTTCAGTAGGCTAAGAGCTTTTCTCTGTTAGTTAGAAAGATATTGATTTAGATTAGTAACTTAGATGTAAACACCCCAAAAACAGTGACAATACTGAAAACTCTTAGAGGTGACGTGAGTAATAAGGTTGGGTAGAAATTCTCTCTTTAGAATTAGTTAAGGCAGACATCTGCTTGAACTGAGAGTGGAACATTGAGAGGACAAGAGGGAGAAATGAGCATACAGGAAAAGCTGCAACTCGGGGGAAAAGAAGTAAAACACAAAGTTAATGGCAGCAGTAATGGTGCATACATATGGTACCTGGAGAGTAAAGACAACACGGAGAAGGAAAGTGCTTAGAGCATCATGGTATGTCCCGCAGCAGTCTAGGTCTGTAACACGATAGCTAACAGGATGGCTCAGAGTCAGTCAAGCCAAAGAAAAAGGAAAATTAGAAGCTTGATGTGGAGAGGGAACCCAAATCAGAGGCTGGTTCTGCAAGAGAGGATCCAAATAGCTGAAGGCTACCTTTATAACCGTAGTCAACGGAGCCCATGTGAGAACAGGTCCCTTTTCAATAGGCAACTTGCTGTACTTTAATCCATCATGCTATTGTGTTAACTAACCTTATGACACGGCATGACCGATACCATTCTACTCATTGCATCAGTCCGAGTCAACTAAATCTCTTTGGAGTTGGAGTAAAACTTTTAACTTTTTTTAAACTACCTTGTCTTCCCATAAGGAAGAAGCTTCTTCTTTTTCTTAAATAATAAAAGAGACTCTCAGATGATTAATACACCACGCAACATTTACTTCGTACAGTACACTACTTCAGCTTATTGCCATGGAAACCCTGTTTTGCAAAGCTGTTTATCTGTATTATTCAATGCTACACTGTATTTATGTGTGCAGATGTATGTAGATGTGAGAAATGTAATGGACTGTGGTTCCACAAAGACCATTTGAAAGTTTCACACCAACAACTGCCTTCAACCCTGACCAGCATGTAACATCCATTTCCTTTGCTTTTTGTTTCACTTTTATTTAATTGATCCTGTATCGGCTTATTTCAACGTCACAGTCCTTCTCATTCTGGATGCTGTCTGCATTTCTTCTCTTTTCTGGCTTTTTTCTTCTTGTAAAAAGTGTTTACTACAAAGAGGGGGTTTCATCACTCTCCACTTTCTCATCTTCTGATTCCCCTTTTTGTTGTCACCTTGACTCCCTCTCTGTTCCCTCCTCCTTTTTCTTTTACCCATCCTTATCAGCCCTGGAGGAAGTACATTTTTATCATTATCTCACTGTGTAGCGCAGCAGCAGACTGCACAAACTAAACTATGAAACATTTTTTCATTGCTTTGACACAAAATGAATTCACTGTCCGGGTCTTTAGAGATTTGGGAATTTTTTTCACTTTCAAAAATGGTTACAGTTGATTCTGAGCAACATATACTTTCTGTTTGTAGTTTTAATCTTTTGTTTTTTTTTCTAAATAGCTTGGACAGACAGAAACAAGAAAACTGAGAAGTTGCAGTAACTATAAGAAATACAGCCACTAGTGGTTGACGACGAATGAAAAAAGTATATTTAAACATGGCTGTTTATTCAAACAACCATAAAAATGGTCCGAAAAAAAAAATCAATAGAATTGGACATTGACAAAATGTATATCCCAGTTACACAGTGTGTTTTGCTCTGTCCATCCAGCATAGCAATATGTTTTTGCCATTCTAGCTGCTATGTTAAATCTGTTCCTGCACATCCCCAAAATGTTGCAGTAGGGTCAAGGTCTGGGCTACAAGGTGTACAAATGATGTGCCATGCTCCCAGAACAAACGGTTCACAATTCATGCTAAATGAATCCTGCCATTTTTAGTGCCAACATGAAAGAAGTGTTTGCTCAGAAATGTTCAGTTAAATTTATTTTGTCAAGATGTTTGTTGGCTTTTTAGCTGTTGTTTGTCAAACTGATTTTTGGACAAACTCATTCCAGATATTTTGTATGAATCTATTTTTTTCAGGCAAAGTTTTTTTTCACAGACACAAATGTTTTTTCTGTGGTTGGAGAGTTTTTAACTCAAGTTTGTGATTTCCAATATAGTCTCCTAAAAATGTGTTTATGTGATGTAGATATTAAAATATGACCTTTTTTAAACAGAGTATCATCCTGCCTTCAGGATGTGTCGCAGTAAATAAATGTAAAGATATTCACTGTATCATCTGTGAAGGTTAAATCATTTCAACAACAAAATCTTTATAGATCTTTGATGAAAAAGTGACTGTACGGGTATGATTGCAACACAGATTTATAAGGATCAGAAAGACAATAGTTATTAATTAAGTCAATAATGATTTAATAATATCTGTGAATAATACAGAAAAAAAAGGTTATTCGGGTGTTGAATATGACAAATTATTTTGCCTCAGTGTAAAACATTATGATCCTTTGTAAATCATTTTGATTTCTCTGAGTCTTGTGCGTTTATTGTTTTATTTTATTTTAAGTCACATTTGTTAGTCACACACTCACTCAGAGGTTAAAAAGTTTAAAAATGAAGTTAGAATTGAGCCCAATTATATCTCAAGTCCTGAAAGTTAGTTTTTAAATGTTAACTTTCCCCTAATTTGTCTTCTTTTTCTTCCTTTTATATTTATTGAAACATTTATTCACATATGTTTTACATTACTGGGGAAGAAGACAGATGTCGTATAGTTTATAGCTTGAAATAATCATGAAAGAAAACATAAATGAAAAGTTCCTTTTTTTAAGGAATACTAAAGTGCTCCGCAGATGAATTCTGAATTGGATCCAAATGAAAATGGAAAATATTTTAAAATTGACACATTTTGGAAGGTATTATTGAGAAGAATTCACAGTTTCCTTACTGGGGACAAAAGAAAAGGCTTTTACTGTTATTAACACTAATTTTTGGCTATTTCAAGGCATTGCTGAAAAACCTACTGTGCAAAGGGGCGTTCGTTTCCTGATTGTGATGCATGTTCCACCAAGGTGCAAATCATTTCACTAGTTCAGCACTTAAGTTCAAATCAGAACTTGTTGTGGGGGTAGCGTTCCCCTGAATGCTCAAAATGACCAATCCGAGGGTGGCCTCGGCCGTAAACCGTTCAATCTGGAAAAAGCAACATAATTGCAGGCAATGAAGTCCACAAGTTCTGCCTCCTTTACGTCCTTCTACTGAATTACCCAGTGGGGTGAGAGAAAGTCAACCAGCATAATGCAGAGTCCTACTGTCTATACTTTTCCTGTCAAACTGCTAACAAGCACAAATGATTTTTTAATGATAGGCCCCTCTATCCCTCAAAGCTGTCGACTCACAAACAAATGCACTCATACGCATACACCACACATTGCACACTCCCCCACACATACATAATACATTTTATCAAGGGAAAGACATTTGGTTTTAATGGATATCTGCCATTGCTGCTGCCGCTCACGCTGCAGCGTTGTTGGTAGTTCCAGCAAGATGTTTCCAGTTTCCTCTTGATAAGCTGATGATACATGACTTGTCCAAATGATGGTGTCTCTCAGGTGCAGAGGTATAAAAAGTTTTTACTGGCTAAAGAACTAAAATTACAGCTTTGCATATGTCTGAGAAAAGGTTGTAAAGGATAAATACAAGATTCAACTTTTTCTCGACTTTGTTGCATAATAAATTGCTCGGGTCTCCCATTTGCTGTTGTTTTGCAATATGACCTATGAATTCCTGTTGGAGAAATAGATCTACTAGTCGGTGCATGGTGGCTTACTAAATAAAACATCAAGTCATTGTACTGCTTATAATTTTAGATTTCCTTTTTATGTTGACAAATAAATGCACAAAATCTTTGTATGGAAACATATTGTGCAAAGAAGTGCGTCTGTTTTATTATCCAAAATAACATACGTGAAGTTGCTGTGGACTGTTTGGCCTGAGTCCCGTGAGCTTCCTGCCTCTGCCCTGTTTCAGATGAAATGGTTCTCTGTTCTTGCAGAACTTTAAATTTATTTATTGGAAGTTTTTGTGAACAAATCAGATAGCAAGCCTACGTCAAAGTCTCTGCAAGCACGAGATATAAACTAAACTCCTTAATCCATGCAAGCAAGAGTCTTGTTTGTTTATTTGTTTGTTTCATACCTACATGCACTGACTTTATAACTTATATTTTATAAAATATGCTAACCTAACATATATGTTTACTAAACTTTAAGTTTTTTCTTTCTGTTTTAATAAAGTTAAGATCTGCCCTTATTCAAGCATTGGGTACAGGGTTATTTTGTAATTTTCTTAGATTTTATTTTTTGTTTCACATGAACATTCAGAATCATTTTGCAGGTTAAACATACACAGGAACCCTATTAGTTTATTATTACTATCATTAGTTTTTTTTTTTTGCTGGTTTTTTTAGTATGTATATTGCATTTATTAAAACAGGAGTTATTTCAGAACATGTTACGCAACATGTTACCACATTCTTTTGAAATATGTTTGGCTTTATTTCCATTCCCTCTTTTTTTTTTTGTCCTTCCATTCCTGCTCATTTCAGAACAAAAGCTGTGGCCTGAAGAAAAAATACTCAGACATTTTGGATAAAAACTGTTTTTACTTCATTGCATTTATATGACAGATCGTTGTTGAATGCAGAATTCAATAAACAGATCAATGAGCGGAGGGTTAAAAACAAATCACTGCATCCGAGTTGATTTTCTCAAGCTCCTAACTGTTGAAAATGATTCTATTTATGGACCAGCAGTTAAAAAAAATACAACTAAATCATACAAACTTCTTCTCAGAAAAAAGGTTTGCCTCATTTTATTATTTTATTTTGAACGTTTTGGTTCATTTCTCTCATCAGGGATGTGTTGAAGTAAATCATTCTGAAACTCTAGTACTTACATTTAATTCTAGAACTGACTGAAGTTTCATTGAGGAACTGATGATGGTGGGAAAATTTAGCAGCACACCTAAAGGTTAAAGACATTCTCAGTTTCAGATAACGGTTAGATCGAACAGCTACCCACAAGGTTGTTCACAGAACTTTCAATTATTCTGCACAAACTGGATCGGATATGTCCTGAAGACGATCTGCCAGACCACACAGAGATAAGACAGTGTGTGGAAGCTGAAAGTAAAGTAACTTGATCACACACGACAAATTGGCTAAATAAAAAACTGAAAGACTGAACAGAGAATCAGAGCGATGCAGTTTAGGATGATCAATATTGTTCTGTCATAAAGAAAAACAAGGAGAGACTAAGACATGAAAACACTTCACTGTAGCTATTAAAACAACAGATGCTGATAAATTCAAGAGATTTATGAATCATGAAAGAAAATATTGAACTAACACAGATCAAAATAGTCTAAAATGGGAGTGTTTTAAGAAAAATGGAGGATGGTTTAAATAAAAACATCCTGTTACTGAACGCTCTGGTTGCATTTATGTATAGAAATCTACGTACAGTTTCCCAAACAGAGTTCCAAAGTTTCCACTGACTATTTCAGTACCATAGAACCCCAAAGGGTCGTGACTGTGGACATCCTTTAACAATCACCCAAACAAAACTCTAGAAAAAGTTTATAACAATAAATCTGACAGTTTTCTTTATAACTTTGTAAACCATGCCAAGATAACATCGCTCGCAATTACAAAATGAACGACATTTGGTAGCTGCACGACACCTAAAAACACATTACAGGCAGAAGTGTGATAGCAGTCCTGTTTCTAAAGATCAACACCAGCTGATCTGATTAGAACGCAACACCACATTTTGCCCTCACATCTGTCATAATATCATGTAACAAAGATGCAATTGGTTTTCTATTTGTGGAATAAGTAAGATAGATTTTGGTGTCTGCTTCAAGCCCTTCAACCAATCCATCTTTCTTTGAGTACATGGGATGTTAGGCCGTGTCTACGGCTGATGGTGATAAGAAGAAATTGGATTTTACATGTGTAATCACTGGTTATGGGATGTTAATTGTACAGAGCAGTGTCCTGTGGGATGTAACGTTAGATTTGGTGTAGCAAACACACACATCCCCGCATGCACACTCAATGTCTAACTGTGTCTACAAAGCATTTCTGTAGACTAGCTGTGTTTGGAGCTTAATTGTAAATGTAGTTGAATGGGATGATCTTTATGATAGCATGTATGTGGAGTAGTTTGGTTCTGGGTGATTTGTTGACTGATTTTAAAGAACTCATGTTCTCTACTCTCTCAGGCCTCCTGGAGTTCTCCCCCGTCCTACTACGATACCTTATCTCAGGTATGGGTTAACTGATTGTAGTTAGATACAGTAGTGTCACTAGTGTCACGTGTAGTAAAGAAGATTCCTTTTTCATCTTGTAAGTAGGAAGAAAAGACAACAAAGCAATGAAAAGAAGGAAATATTCCCTGATGTCTTGCAGTGCTTGGGTGACTTTGTACTGTAGTTGTTTGAAAGCTTGGCAAGCTGTAGCGTATTAGCTGAATCCACCTGTTGAGCTATTCTCTTCCCTCTGCTCTGTAGTCCAGTCCATCTGTTTGTCTGAGTAGATGCATTGAGCCTTTCACCACTTCCCTGGCTTATTCCTCTCAGCCCTCCACCACTTCATCACTTTCAGTACAATACCAAGTTTGTCCACATTTCAGCAAGTCGACGAAGAGGAGTTTCATCTCAACAATCCATCCTGTTCGGTGACGCTTCTGTACACCTGATGAGTCACAGTTAACCAAGACACACGGCTGTGTGAACCCTGATGGTGCAACAATACCAACCTCTCTCCATGTACATCTTCCTTTACCCTCATTCACAAACTACTAATGAAGTCAATCACAACTGTTTTTCCCCTGATCCTTTTACCCCAGCAGCTGATGGTGTGCGATTGCATCCACAATACTCTTTTAATTAGTATAGAGAATGAATTGGTTGAGCATGCCTTTTTTCTTAATTGCTTTTTCCTCAGCTTGGATTTAATTGGGCTGCAGTGCTGTTTATTGATCTACTTTGATGTGCTTTAATTTGGATAATTTTATATATTTATTTTGGACGTGACAAGCCAGTTTGTCTTAAGGGGGAGAGTGCTGGGCTTTGAGACCACTGCTACTGCAGACTGCAGTATATACAGTGAGCCCAGAGTCCAGCGTGCGATGGCAACTAGGTAGGGAGATGATCAAACCCACAAGGTAGCAAAGCAGCTCTACTACAGTTTAAGGGGCCTTGAGTGAACAGCTCTTTGATCTCACATCAACAGCTCATAAAAGCCAATGTGGATCAGTAAAGCACGGGAAGCAGGTTTTCAAAGCCAGCCTTAACAGGCCTGCAGGCCAATACATATTTCTTCCTGCAGCTAGCTTGTATTTTGTGCCTGATTCATGCTGCGTCATCTCTCCCCCTCCTGCCACAACAAAGCCCAATTTTCATCCTCCGCCTCCATAGTTTCATAATTAGTGGGCTTCTCTGCGTGTGATTGTGGGTTTGTTTTGTAGTTATGCGAGTGCATTTACATGTGTGAGCGCTCGTTCGTGCAGTGTCTTAATTTTACAACACTTGTGTTTATTACTCTCCACAATCCATCTGCCTAACTCCTCTTTCTCCCCCACCCCCATCCCCCCCACCCCACAGGGGGTAACTTCACCCTGGCTGAGTTGGGAGTATGTGAGCAAACTCCCCCTCCGCATCCCGCTGCTGTTCCCTATTGTCCTGACCTGGGCCTCCTCCAGAGAGGGTACTCCCTCAGCGCTGGCTCAGACGCCGACTCAGACCCAGAGGGGCCCTTGTCTCCGGAGCGAGCAATTCAGCTGTGGGCCGGACGCGCAGGGGTGAAATCTCGCCGCAGCTCAGGAGTGTCCAGTCGTGAGAACTCAGCCCTCACGCTCACCGACTCCGAGAATGACAACAAGTCTGACGATGAGTCAGGTAGGACAAAAGGAGATTCACAGTGTTGTCACCATGACACTAGCTCGCACTAATTTGACAAAAAATAAAAATGAAGAGTAGGATGTAATGAAATAATGAATGCAAGTTGGAGAGTATCATATTACACCCTGAAGGAGATCATGGCAGACAGCCATAATATGGATTGACTGAATCTGTTCATGATCTAAAGAAAAGCACCAGGAAAAGCCCGAGGGACTCATCCTAATTTTGATCAATAGGACTTACCCAAAGCCCTTTTAAATCACTCATTCACAGATTTCTCAGCACGTGTCACTATTTCTGGAGAACAATTAAGCACACATATTGATGATTTTACAAACATTTTTTTTTAATTTGATAGATTCTTAGAGATCTTGTATAGCTTTTTTCCCTGTAGACAGTAACTATATTTCCTCCATGTTTCCTGACTCAGCTTCCTGTTTATTATCATCTACATATCCAGACTAGATCATGCTTTCAAGCTGAAATGATCCACAAAGGTTTTTGTTCCTAACAGGGGTATGAATTAGTGCGGATGTAGACTGAGAGTGTGAGGTTTCCAGGGAAATCTCTTTCCTCTGGCAACTTTGTTTATTGCCAACTTCCCAGTCCCTCGTTAATCCTGACGCAGTCGTAAACCTGTGCACCAGCTTCGTCGAGGTGTCAATGGAGGTTAATGAAAAGTGGATGAAAGGAAGAGCAACAGTCTAATTAATTGACTTCTCGGCTGGCGCACACATCAACTTCAGATCAACCTTCGTTGGACTGCAGGCCTCAAAAACAACTTCTGTTGACTGATCAAACTACTCAACACCTATTAAACACGTCAAGAAACACCTTCACTGAGAAGCGCCTCTCATCCAACCAACCGATAATTGCTTTGTGGTTAATTACCAAGCTAATCTCGCAGCCACAGATATCAGCTGCAGACGTCGCTCCCACTCCCTCTGTCTCAGGGCCAGAAGAACGCCATCGAGCACTTCGACGCTGGCATTTGCAGACCTTGTAAAATTAGCAGCTTAATCCAACTCTGCATTGTGATAATCATTTGCCTGGAGTATGATGTCATTGAGGGAAGATGAAAAGTTTTATTTTATTTTTTGGTTTCTCTAAACAAACTTTATGGAATGGGGTTATTCCTGGATGATTCCACCTCCTTTCCATGTTTCCATTTAATTGTCATTTGGTAAATTTGATATTGGAGATTAAGCAGCGAATGTGTCAAATAGAGTCAATGAAATGTCATTTTAGACTTCAAAAGGTTCTATAGAACCAATTCAGGGAAACCACCAGCTCACACGTTTAGTCTTATCTCATGGATTCACAAACTACAGATTTCGATCTGCCTGCATCTCTACCAGCATCAGGAGATCAGAGGAAGGTGCAGCAGCTTGATAAAAAAATAAAAGGTTTGTGTTTCCGTTTGATGGAGTTAATTCGTTAGTCACTTGCTGTTGTCATTTTGGGTGAGGAAATCTCACCCGTTCTTTCCTGAATCTTCTTCCTCCAAACAAATATTCAATACTGATGAAGATTTGACTCCCACTGAGCCCATCCAGAGCGAGGGCCCAGAGTAGTGTTGGTGCTTTGGGTTCATGTGTGTTACTGAGGAGCTCAGTTTCTGCCTCTGTCTGATGGTGAGTGTGTGTGAGCATCAAGCCCTTCATATGTGAGGTGAAATAGGTGCAACTGGAGGTCCAATGTCAAGATATCAGAACGGTGATCTGAGGGTTTATTAATAGCAGCTGACAGAGCCAGACAGAAGAACACATCATAAGCACATGCTAACAAATCAAAAAGACCGTGACGCTCTTAAACACCAAGCATCATGTTGCAGCTCTCTTATCTCACTGCGTCTCCGGCAATCTTCAAAAGTCTCACCTTCACTCGCACCTCCTCCTCCTCCTCCTCCTCCTCGCCGTCTCCCTTCTCTTTCATCTCTCTTCTTTATCATTTTAAGCTTTCCTTTCACTCCTCTGTTCATTCAAGCTGTGCTTCTCTCCATCTCATGTTACGCTCCTGTCAGTGCTGCTCGACTGCCTGACTGACAGGTGTCAGTTTAAGAGTTGCCCTTCAGGGCACGAGGGCACATGTGGGACAAGCGTGCATGTAAGCTACTCTGCCAATTCAATACAGAAATAGAAGACCCAGAGAAATGGTGACAGTTGTTATCACCCTGCAGGTTAGTGTAAATAGTGTTGGTGGAAATGAGTGTATGTGGGGTGAGTGTGTGTGTGTGTGTTTGTTTTTTTGTAGGGCAACAGGCTCTAGTGCAAGTGGAGATTGTATTTACACTTTTCTTTCAACTCATTTTTTAAATCTTTGCAGTTTTCTGAAAATTACAAATAAAATCCAAATTAAGTCTAAATTTAGTTGAGGTTGCTTAACCACACAAGCTATTTTTAAATCTTTTTGAAAGACACGAGCTTGACAAACAACAAAACAAAACCTGAGTCAATAACAAATTTAAAAAGTGTGATCCTTGCAATAGATGTCTGTGTGTTTGCTAGTCTCAACACAGTTAGCACCACATATACACTCAGTTTAACTTGAAGTCATATTATTGATGTGGAGGCACATTGAACAGAGAGATAAATTAGACTTATATTATCTGAGAAACTTCTTTAGGAGTTTTTATGTGCATAAGTTAAACAAAGGGAGAAAAAATATTTAAATATATATATTTATCTCTGTAGAAGTTACAGTTTAACACATCGCAACATATTAGGTTAAATATTCAGGGATAAAAACCTCGGATTTTTTTTACATGACTAATTACACTGTGGTATTGTTTCCTTTGTGAAAACAGGCAAAAAGCAGAATCTGTGTGTCAAATGTCCATTTTTAATTATGGTAATTAAGATGCAGCCAGGTGCTAATTAAAGGTATTTTAATAACTGATGATCAGCAAGCTAGCACTTCTTAAAAGCCAAAGTTTTGGCAATTTGCTGGTCTGGAACCTTCTGGTAGAAAATAACTCAAAACAATGAGAATCAACTGATGCTGCTGCTCATCTGCTCGTCTCTGTGGAAGGTCAGAAGGCGATTTCATAACAAGTTTGAGTCCATCATTCTACAGTTACAAGCTTTTCAAACAGTTGCCAGTCGTTGCAGGAACAGACATCACAGCAGATTCATCAGATTCACGGATTTATGAAACTGCAAGAAAAGAAAAACTTACATCATTCAGCATGTTAAATAAATAGATAGTTAAATAAATGTTAAATTTCATGATGGTGTAAAACTATTTAAGTACTTGACAATTAAGAAAGTTAAGTTAAAAAAAATATAGTTGAAAGCTCAAATGTTAGAATTCCAAAGCAAGTCCACCTCTGAAACGTTAAAAACATAACAAAACCAACATTAACATAAAAGGTTTTAAAATTGAGACATGGTCAAAGTCTGGGCTTAAATCAGATGGGGATGTTGTCATGGCATGAACCTAAACAGACCTTTTTTTTCTTAAAAAGCTTCCAATGTGGCTGAATTCAAACAATTCTGCAGTGTTGGACAAAAATCCTCCAGCAAGACACTTTGCAGCAAATGCTTGTAGTTGTTGCCACCGAGGATAGTTATTACATTTAAGGGGGCAAATACTTTTTCACTTGGAGCCATGTTGATTTGGGATGTCATTTTCCTCTTGTTAAAGGAGATTTGGAAAAATTTGTCTCAAAATACAACCCTTTATAATGATAAAAATTTGTGCTTGTAGATTTTTACAGGCTATTTCACACAAATTTCAGGACTTTGTGGTTATTTCTTCAGTAATAACCAGTAGTATGAAACATTTTATAGCTAAAAAACGTCAGGAAACACTGATTAACAGACCTTTCAATCTATCTGCGTGATGATTCGTCAGGCTTCGGCTGCAACTCATTAGTATTAATTATGCTAATTTGCTGGACTCTAACAAACTAGCTTCCTGTTTCCTGCCCCGCTGCGCATGGTAACGTCAGACGTTCTCTCTTCCTGTTTGATACGTCTAATGCTAACAGCTTTTAGCCAGCAGCATGCTAGGTGTGGTTTCAACTGCAGGAGCTGATGAATACTAACGAACAAAGGAGTTGTGATGAAACAGATACAGGCCGTTAGAACTCGGGAGAACTCGGGTTTTATCACCACCTGCGTAGTTTGAGAGATTAAAACTTAAAGAGAAGTTGTTGACCTGTTTTCACACCCACTATGAAGGTAAGAACACCTGTGGAGCTAAAATATTCAACAGAAACCTCAGAAACACTGGTTTTAATGGAAGGGACTCTTTAAAATGCCTCCTCCTTCTTGTGGCGTGCACGTACTGAAAATGTTTTGCTTTTACACACATTATTTACAAGCTGTTAGTCTGTATCAGTGTTTACTAATAACTAAATATTACACTTTAACATAATGAAAATATATTTATTTTCATTCAGTAATGTGTAACAAAATGTGACAAAAATACCTA
>SSNP01000057.1:841444-855751 GCA_006937955.1 Pachypanchax playfairii | reverse complement strand
AAAACATGATGTATCAGCGTCGGAATTAAACTGGACTCCAAACAGTCCGCCTCCTTATATATATTTTTTTCCTTCTCTTTGAATTCTTGCTTGTATGTTCTCTCAATGTAAGTCGCTTTGGATAAAAGCGTCTGCTAAATGACAGTAGTAGTAGGAACTTTGATGAAAATCCACACGTTTCAGGACTAAAAGCTGAGATAAAGAGCGTTTTGTATAAAGAGGTTTTTCAAGCAGATCAGTGACTTTGATGTAAATATTTCATGTTTCAATGATTCATGCAACATCTCAACTATGTTTTACTACTATGAAAGTGAAAAAATAACGGTAAAAAAGTACTTTTGATAGTTTATTTTATGTATGTAATTAATCATTTATAGACAATTTCAACCTTTGAAAAAAATGTAAGACAAAAAGTGACAGATTTATGATTCAGATACCCTGTGTGTGTACGTGTGTACGTGGGTGCGTGACTTAGTTCGTTCTGCCCCCTCAGCGATTCGTTTGTTTATGAACACTTACCTTGTGTTTTATACGGTGAATCCTTCTATATTTTGCTCCCTGCTGCCTTTAGAAGATCCTAACAGCAGATACTTGTCAGATAAATTCACCTCAGCTTCACTAGAATCACCAGAAGAACCTCAACGTCAGGCTGAAGACATCACAAGTCCCAAAATGAGGAGCTGGACCAAAAACCGCGTCACCTTCGACACAATACTGGTTCCCGGTAGATCCGGTAGACACGCTGGAGGGATTTTATCCATGTAATAAACTCCACCACCTTCAACATTCCATAAATCCTATACTAGTTTGTAATAACTCTGAACAACAAGATCACATCACAGCTGCTTCACAGGCTCTGAATCTCCCTTCTGACTGCCTGGCTCCTCCCCCGCTCCACATGGCTTTATTACAGGGTAAGGAAGAAAGATCTCAGCCAGAGAAGTGCATCACTGCCCCCTCCTGGATTCTACATACAGACTGTAATGAGTTCATATTCAGCGAGCAGCTGCCCCAGAATGCTTTGTGGGATTTAAGCCAATAAAATCTGTAGAGAAGTCAAGACGTCTACGGCGCTGAGCGTTTAGATTCAGTTTGATGTCTATAGACGTCTATGGCACTGAATGAGTTAATAGTCTTTAAACCACCATCCAGTACTACCATCTATAGACATGACATTCAGATTCATACCCATTTTCAAAAACACACTGAAGTATCATCAAGAAAACTGTCATCTAAAAAGTATCTAAAAAGCACTGAGCAATAAATAAATGGTAAGTGGACACAACACATTAATGAAGTACTCAAAAGTCTTTGTTTTACATCAACAACACAAACTTTATGCAGAAAGAAATCTGCTTTTACTTCCCTTTTTCAATTAACAGCATCATTCTCTGACCTAAAACTCTGATTATCGTTTCACATTCTTCCTGGCAGCTGTTTATTTTTCCTTTTTTCATTCACTCCTAAATTCTAATTGTAGAGAAGCCTGTTAAGGCTGGTAAATGAGTTTTGTAAATGCAACAGTAAGAATTCAAAGTTTCTTTACATCCAGCTTTATTAGCAAGTATTGAACAAAGACTTTTACGGCCCCTTCCAGACACTATTAAAAAGAGAGCGAGCGAGTTAGAGACTGAGACTCGAACATTAACTTGGCAAAGCCGAGACTATTTTCCTTTTGCACAAACTTAGTGAGACAAACAAATATGGTCATAGGGAGCAGCGCTGGGTGATTTCATTTTGGCAAAGAGGAAGAAGAGATTTACTGTCAGGCTGTTGTGCTGCCTCGTAAAACGTCCGTCTGGAAACACAGGCAGCAATATAGGAGGGCTTGTAAATTCCCACACCAGCGGCTGCTGGACCAATCAGAAGGCAGATGGATTAATACATGTATAAATAGATGATGAAGAAGATCCATGTTCATGTTGATTTTAACCCTAAAGCCCAGGGCTACAGTTCAGTGTGCTACACAAACGAGAAGAACTTTTTCCTTTAATTAAAAAGCCTGTAGAGAAGATAGACAGATTTTAACTAAACTTCAACATCCTGCACAGACTGTCTGCCCACTGCACAGTCGAGGCCTGGCCCGATCACACTTTCATGCTGATTAGGTGCTTTCAGACGATTGCGCTCTCGTATTTCCTTCACGGGCTCGATCTCTCCATCTGCTCCGCTGGATAATAAATCACGAGGTAGTATTGTGACGTTTGTGGCAGGATGCATTAATCTCATAATTAGAGAATGAAAAGGTGGCGCTAAATTTAGTGTGGCCTTTACCGATGAACCCTGCCCCTCATTTGGGCATGCTCGATTGCCCAGTTTGGGCTCACAGATTTACTTTCCTCCTCTCAATCCAATTTTCTCATGAGCTTTTCAGCGATACTTTCTTTAAACAGCTCAACTTTATATCAAAAGAAAAAAAAAAGAACTTTTTTAATTCCCATTGCCCCTCAAAACAGCTGCACTCATACTTTTTTTTTGAAAGCCGTCTCTGTAATTATGCTTTCTAAATGCAGAGTTCAGCAAAGTGATTCCTCTGATTAACTAATCAAATCTACAACCACAGGTGGCAAAGTCCCTGTATCAGCACTGCTCTTCTTTATTCTGCTGTAAAAAAGCAACTATAAATGAAACAACATTCAAGTCGGCTGACATGTCTTTTTTGTTTATCTCTAAAAAAGTGAAGCATTAAGTTGTTTGTCTTGCAATCAAGCAGGTTAAGATTATATTTAATTACGACTTTAGGATGAATTTGAATTAAAAAGACGCCCGTGTATATAGAGTCTCTAAGGGTTGTA
This sequence comes from Pachypanchax playfairii, assembly GCA_006937955.1. Lineage (NCBI taxonomy): Eukaryota > Metazoa > Chordata > Actinopteri > Cyprinodontiformes > Aplocheilidae > Pachypanchax > Pachypanchax playfairii. Next base: position 852,956 of record SSNP01000057.1, on the reverse strand, counting down.
AGACAGTTTTTCTTTTGGATGTTAGCAGCTAGATCCCCACTGCAGCACCTCTCAGCACCAGTAACTAAGGTCAGGCCATGTCTGTCCATCAAATACAAGCAACACTTATGGAATTGGGCTGGTGCAGCCTCCTAAGACCACTCTGCTGTCCCCTCTGGGCTTCTGTGAGCATGTGCGAGTCAGAAACTGAAAGCGAGAGCTTGAGCGTTCATATGTGCGTTAGAAGGGTTGGGGGCATTAGCCTCTGATTGAGTTTTCAGAAAGCAACGTGGGGTGCAAAAGGCTCCACAATGGTCTAACAGAATTAGTAGCTTGTGATGAATGGTGTGTGAGAGCAGCACTGACAGCTCGCTTTCACAAATACACACCACAGTGTGTGTGTGTGTGTGTGTGTGTGTGTGTGTGTGCATGTGTGCACCTTCCTGCTTCACCCACTGGTTCAAGGACTTTTTGTCCAAGAGCTGCTGCAATGAGAGAAACAGCGGCGAACACACACAGTGGATATCTCTTCAGGTGCACGTCTTTGATTCAAGCCAAGGATTTAACAAAAAAAAGAAAGTTCAGCATTCTGGATCGATAATGACTGGCCCTATTCAAAATATTAAACAGAGTGCTCACACACACTCACACACACTCACACACTTGCACAAACAAAGAGATGAGTGAAAAATTTGCTGTCCTTCTTGAGCATCTCTAACTGAACAAAGGCAGACTGGAGCTGATAATACATGCTGCACACAGGAAAGACAAACACGCACACACACACACACACACCGACACGCACACACACACACACACACAGACTCTGATGCATAAGAGCAACATTTAACAAAAGCCCTGGTATATTGATCACAGCAGATGGAAGCGGACGAAAAGCCTGGAGAGAAAGAAAGAAAAAAACTCAAATAATAAAAAAGGTATATGGAACGATTAGTGAGGTGTACTTAACACACAGATAACATGTGCTGTACGGTGGTATAAGTGATGAGTGAGGATCCAACCAGACTGATAGCATCATTATCAAGTAAAAGAAAGTCGAGTTTCTTCTGTCACCTGTTGACACCTGTAGCAAGATGAAATGGTCCTCCTCAGACTGGCGAGGGGAGAAAGAGAGCGGGAGCTCCCAGAGCAAATTGAGATTTCTCCAGTCATTTATGAGTGATAGATAATATGAAGAATTCAAAATGAGAAAAAATATATAGATGGTGGAAGAGTAGGGTTTCATCCACTTTGGTTCCTTTCATCATTTTTATTCACAATTTTATTCTCTTTGTATGTTTGATTTTATATTTTTTTCTGTTTTTTTTTGTCATTCTTCCTTTTTTTGCTCATCTTTCTCTTATTTTCTTTTTTTTCCTCCCATATTTTCCCCTCCAGTGTACATAGATGGTGAAGAGACTGAGGATCTATTTGGAGACTATGTTTTCAGTAAGTGACTTCTAACCCAGTTTTTAGCTTCTCTGTGATCCTTCAACCCGTTTTAAACTTCCCTCATGTTTGATTGTATTTGCTGGTTTTCTTTTCTTTTCCTGTGTAAATCACTATATTGTCTGTTTGCTGCTGTCCTTTAAAACAGCCCTTTGCTCACATTGAAATATTATCTAACGGGCCCCAGCTGGCAAACTTCAGCACTGCATCTTCAAAAATTACAGCCCCTTTCACACGTGCACAGCTTTCCATTAATCTGATGGCAGCTGAATATGTCAGTGTTATAAGTCAGCCGACGTTTTGTGGTGGGAATCTGTCTGGGTCAGGCCACATGACAGTTATTGTTGGCTAACTCTGACCAGTTTTGCACAAATAAAAAACATTTGCACATGCTCTGTGGATTGCGCATGTTGTAATTGTTTAGATATTCTTGTCATGAATCAGTACACAGCATTTTCTTCAGTCATTTTTTTTAGTTGCCTGGATATTTTGATGTTTGGCAGCAAGAGCAACAGTAAAATAATTGCTTTCTGCACATTGTTCTTGTGTTTCATCTGATTGGAGGCAGAAAAGCTACAGTTCTTGTTCACATGCTTCATCTACATTTACGAGCGCCTTTCATTATGATCTCCTGTTCATTAGCACACGTCCAACTGGTTAATCTCTTTGCACTTGATCAGAGAAAATTTCCCAGAGGGTGCTTATGTGTGTGTGTTTTTTCGTTCCTCCACTATTGGAAAGTCAGCCGTATTTACTTGAAATTGTTTGTCTCTGTGAGCGTGAATTAGTGTTAATGCTTGTGTTATTGGGGTGTGGAGTTCTCATCAGTTTTCATTAGGAAGACATGGTAGAAGTAAGTGGAAGGAGAGTGTGTAGTCGGAACGATGGCAAACATTTTGGTGCTTTTGTTCTTTTTTAATTATTCCATAAGGTTACAACATTTTTATTGAGATCAGAATAGTTTTTTTAACACATCTATTTATTAGAAGAAATCAAATTGAATGTTGCATGATGAACAGGATTTTGGGAACAAATGATCTAAACTGATTCATATGTGTGTGTACATTTTAGCCATTTTTTGAAATTATAGGAAAAATAGAAATTCTATACTATGACTTAAAGTTGCTCATGCAAAAATTTTTTGGCACTTTTAACCATGTTATGATGTCATTTCCTTATTAAACCCTCCAGAGTGGTTTTTGGTTTAATACACACATTTCTCAGTAATCCTCCTGAATCCTGCGCTCTGAGCAGCTGCTCCACTCTCTCCTGGAAAACCACCTGACTGTAACATAGTGATGTAACAATGTTACACCAGGACCTGCCCGGCGTGTCTCTGCTGCCCCTGCACACACACACCCCGAGCTGCCAGGGTCTGAAGTAAGACACTAAACACCACCGTTTGTAGTATTTTACTTTCTAAAAATGTCTCGGTGCATTTAGCTGTGAGAGTTACAGGAATTTATTCACCATTTTATTCAGGCAGCTCGAGGGGCAGCACTCATGAGGAGGGGGCCTGAAGGAGAGATGGGATTTTAGGTAAACTGAGTGTTTTACTTCCTGGTCGGAGAATAACTCAAGAATATAAGTTATATTTCAGGACAAATGAAGACTATATAACACCAATGAACACCCTTCTGGGATAAATAAAGTATTTTTCATTTCAATGGTAATATATTATCATATACTGTATGTGTCTATCACAGATGTTGAAAGCTGTAAAATAACATGATACAGAACCTTTAATATACCCATGAACATGCTAGTGCCTATAGCGAGTGGTTATCAGGCAAAAGGCAGCGTTATACCCAGGACAGGATGCAGTCTGGTGGCTGTAGCCTACGAGAAAGAGGGGTCATCTTCCAATCAGAAGGTTGGTGGTTTGATTCCTCCACAGTGTCCTTTGGCAAGACACTGAGCCTCATGTAGCCTCATTATTTTGCAAATTGAGGTGTGAGTCTATGTAAATGTAAGCTGTGTTGAAAAAGAGCTTTGGGTGGTCAGTAAGACTAGAAGACTATACAAATATTATTTATCACAGGACCACATAGTATATCCAAACAACCACTCACTCGCTCACTCGCATGCTCACTCACTCACTCACTCGCTCACTCACTCACTCACTCACTCACTCGCTCGCTCACTCACTCACTCACTCACTCGCTCGCTCACTCGCATGCTCACTCACTCACTCACTCGCTCACTCACTCACTCACTCGCTCGCTCACTCGCTCACTCACTCGCTCGCTCGCTCGCTCACTCGCATGCTCACTCACTCGCTCACTCACTCACTCACTCACTCACTCACTCCCTCACTCGCTCGCTCGCTCGCTCACTCACTCACTCGCTCACTCGCTCGCTCACTCGCTCGCTCAGTCGCTTCTCAGGAGCAGTAACAAAAAAGCAAAGTTTACATCACTAATATTTCCTGATGTTAATTTGCCTTATTTTATCACTTTCATTCTGCAAAAGACAGAATCAGAATCAGATTTATTGGCCAAGTATCATTTGCACAATACAAGGAATTTGACTTGGAAGAGATGCACAGACACTTCTCTAGTTCTGAGGCAGCCATTTTTCTGCGCCAAATATTTGGTTCTCTGTTTTTGATCTTCTCTGGTGAGTAAATGTCACACCTGCTTTGGAAATTAAAGGTATAAAATCTATTGTGTTAACTATATAACTAAAACTGGCATTATAATAGGATCATATAATAAATGCAGAACAAGAAACTGTACAAACACTAATCTGGGTTTAGACAGGAAATGTATATATTTGATGCATGAATATTTTTTCTTAACTTGAGTTACCCATGAAGCTCTTTATGCATTGTTCTTGATCTAATTCAGCTGTTCTCAGACTTTACATGTCATATCATGTGTAAATAAGAATAAGGATGACTGAAAAACAAAGAAAATCCCAAAACAGAAGATTAAACTCAACTTGTAAAACTAACTGAAAACCTTCAACCAGGACATTTCTGCTGCTTAGAGGATCAAATACAGAGTTCACTGTGTAACTTTTATACCTTATCACTTTCCCCAAGACTTCAAGCAGTCTACCTATAAACTCAACACTCCTTCACCATGACTCCAACAGCTCCAGTTCTGCAGGTTGAAGTCTGTTTACAGGGTTCACAGTGACCTTATTTCCCTATTGATTCAGAGAAGTTTTCTCATGTGAGACCACATGAGAACGCAGGTACACATCTGAACACCTTCAAACAATCTCCTTTTCTCTGGAAACGCCATGACGCCGCATGTTTACCGAGTGAATGAAGTGACCTTAGAGGGCTGTTGTTCAGTTACACACGAGAAACAGACCGCATAAAGGCTGAGTGACGGGTGGTTGGAAAATTTAGCTATTATAACAAAATGCCCATTGCTCTTAGCCATCCTGATATTTAGAAATTAAATTATAGCCTGAGAGAGTTCGTGTAGATTTAATCTTTTTACTGTTTAATGAATCAATCTTTTAATTTAAAACCAACTGTAGAACGAGTTGAAACATTGATAATTTGTGCAAAATATTGATAACAATTACAGCATGAGATGAAGTGTGCTAATCTGCTTTAGCCAAATTTTACCATAAACGAATTAGCCTGCAATCTTTCATCTTTTTATAACAATATTAGTCACATTTTTTACATTTCTTATGGATAAATATTAGGTTTTTATTATATAAAAGAGGAGAAACTGATTATTTTTCACTTTATTTGTTAGACTTTGACAGGATCTCATGTACATCCCTCTTTGGATCAGCTCATAAATTTGTTTTTGGTCTGGACCATATTAAAACTTTCTTTTTCTTCTGTTCTTTTGTTGAATTGGATGGTTTCTTGAGGTAAATGTCATGCCAGTGAATGAAATGTCTCTTCTTCTCCAGCTTTCTTGCAGAGGTTAGAGGTTTTGGGTCAGAACTGACTGGTGTTTGGTTCTGTTTAGAATTCCACCCAGCTGAGTAAGTATGGTGTTGCCACCATCATGTTTTACGGTTGCTATGGTGCTCTTTTTGTGCTGCACAGTGTTGTTTTTGTGTCAAACCTTTGGAAATTGAGGTCAAAAAGTTCAACTTTGTTTTCATCAAATCATCACACATTTTCCACTTCCTTTTAGGAGAATTGATGTATTTTTTATTTGCTTTTCCTATTTTGATACATTTTGCCAGATCTGGACATTTTTTGTGAGAAAAGGCCAGTCCTACCTTATAGTTCAGGAATTTGGAGAATAAATGAGATTATTGTCCCATCCAGTACTTGCCAGAAATTCTCCAAGTGTTGTGACGGTCTCTTGGCAGACTTTCTAACTATTTGCTGTCTTTATTGTCTTTTCATCAATTTTGGAGGGACTTCAAGTTCTTGTAATGTCACTGCTGTTCGATATTTTCCTCACTTCTTGATGACTGTGTTGTCTGTTACATCTAATGCAGTGGAATTTATTTGACTCTTCTTCTGACCTTTCCTCAAGAAAACACTTCTAATCTTTTGCAAAATCTTTGCAGAGCATAACTTTTACTGGATGATGGAATCAAGGAAATATCAGGAACAACTAAAACTTCTATTAAAGATTTGGTCACAACGACCCCTACAAATGCATAATAAGTACAAATTTTCCATTTCCCATGACATCTTGAGTTTGTGAACATTCATTGTTGTGAAGAAACCTTTATACAATTTGTTAGAAAATATATGTGGTGGACGTTCAGTATCTTCATAATTCTGTGTGTTGATCATCACTTCTGCTTGAAAATGTGTGGAAAATCTTCTGATTTTCAATATGAGGTAAAACCTCTCCAGCCAGAAGTGGATTCAGTTTCATGAGCTGGACCACCAGTCAGAAGGGACCTTAACATCTTTGCTGATCTGTTTGACTGTGTCACCTCACACATCTAGAAAAATAAGAAGTAAATGTGATTATCTGTAAACAACTGCTTTTTATTGCAGCCTATTCTATATCCTTCTGGAAACATGCAGTTTTCTACAATTTTAAAAGTAAATAATAGTGTAAATAATCCTTGATCTAGACTCACCGTGTGCAGGTGTTTGGAGGTCGTTGCACCTGCATCATGCAGAGGGTTTGCATGGCGCATTTGTGATCCTAGATCCTCATAGGGCTGCCGTAAGGATGCATTAAGGAGGCAGAACGAAATGGTCCAAAAATCATTAGTAGTGTGTTCGCAGGTGTTAGTACGTGTCATTGGGACCAAGTCTTAAGTAAAACTAACAGAGTGGGTTGAAGCTTCATTTAACACAGTCCTCGAACTTTGTTAAATGTTTAATGTTCCCTTTAAACAATTAGGATGTTGGATAGTTTGGTATCATTATGTGCACCACACTGAACATGGACCAGAGAAAGCAGAGATCCGAGCTGTCTCAGAGTAAAGATTGTAGGTCTCAGTGTTAAAGGTAAAGACCCTCTCCAAACAGATTACTGTTCCTGTTACTACAGCTGCTTATATTATTAAAACAAAGTATATGGTTGATGGATTTCCAATAACCTCCCAGGATGTGGACACATGAGGAAATCCCAGTCTGATCAGATGGACAGAGTAGAATGGGAATGACAGAACCAAGGAAACCATCCAAAACTGTTAAATCTGAATTCCAAAGTTGAAATACATCATTTTTATATCAGATCATAGATCACATTCTGAACCATTAGCCTCCCTTGTATCAAGTATTCTGAATGAATTATAAAAGAGTTTTACTGTGATGTCAGTCTGTGACAGGGATTAGTACAGATTAATCAGAGTTTGCTTGCTGTGTGCCTTGTTTTGTCCATGCAGACCTGCTCAGTTTAAAAGCTCCCAAATTTGTGTCATCCCAGATCACATCTTAATTTCCACCTTTTCTCTCGTTACATACGAGATTTGCAGTGTCATCATTTAGGAAGGAATAATGATTCAGCTTCTTTTAGCTGCAAAACTTTAGATTTTATAGTATTTCACTCAACTGTATTGAGGTCTAGCTGCATGTCAGATCATTTGTGGAGGAAAGATGCTGAGGTGTGTGTAGACATAAAGTTGGTAAAGTGTTTTCCCTGACAGAAAAAGCAGAGTGTGAAGGCGGCAACAGTCTGGAGACTGCTGACAGATCATAAACAACATTTATTGTTTGGAAGTGAGCAAGCACGGTGTCCTGATGAAAAAAAAATCTTGTGGGACAAGAAAGGAAAAAAAAAAGAGATGTAGAATAAAATTTATATCAGAACAATCAGTGTGAAGAGAAAAGAGATGGAGAAACGATGTCATTTAGAATCAGTTTTTTAGATCACTTTTAGCATGAACAGCTGTGATTTTATTGTTCTTTGGCTCAATAAATAAATAAAAAAAGAGAATCTGTATCATCAATAACAGGATGGCATCAACAGCGAAGGGAGTAAACCTTCATTTAATCCTTTTTACATGTTTTAAAATGAGAACACAGCCAGCATGTTCAGCTGTAAGGCCCTGTGCTGCACTGTTGTTTTTTGTTGTTGTTTTTTCATTTTATTTTATTTTATTTTCTCTCCTTCAACACGAAGCAGCTGCACTTGGCGCTCGGTGCTTCCTCTGCCAGCTGAGTGATTATGACAGGCTGATTGGTGTTTTGTGTTCTTGGGGATGAGAAGATCAATGCGGGGCTGATAGCAAGGGTTGGGCCGGGAGCGGAGAAAGAAAGGATAACAGAGAATGGGGATGAGGCCTTGTCACTTTAGAGTAGGAAACAGGGATCAGCAGATTTTAGGGGAGGAGCAGCTGTAGTTAATAGCAGATAATGGAAACAAGTAAGAGCTGGTAATGTTAGGAAGATTTTGCTGGATTTTTTTTTTTTCTAAAAGAGCAGGGAGAGAGATGGATAAGTAAAGAAGAGAAGGAGCAATTGAGAGTAAGATTGGGATTTAACTCTACAGTAGAGAGAAGAAGACTGAGGATTAACATTCTGTGACTGTCTGCAAACGCCAGGATAATCTCTGGTGTCCTGCAGTGCACTGCGGGATGCACACAACTGCTGCAGGGGTCTAAGCCCACCGCCAGGCCTGTCACTATGTGTTTGCAAGTGTGTGACACTCAGTTTAGGTGTGGCAGGTAGAATGAGTATCTCATTCAAACCTCTCCTGCTGCACCTCCCATGTACTTCTTGATGGATATGTCCCACTGGTAGCATGGTGTGGACATTGCAGGGTAGCCAGGGCCTGTTTATCACCCTCTCCTAATGTTTCCTCTTTGGCTTTAGGAGAAAAATCCTGCAGCACAACGACAGCATGCATTTTCTTCATGTGTTTGTGGAGCGACTAGAAGTAGAAGCAGCTAGCTGCTCCTTGCGTTTTAATCCATATTGATTTGCGCGTCATGCTGTCTCACCGAATGGAGTGCAGCACCACGGGGCACTGCGCAGCATGGCGAGGCATGCCGTGGCATTACCTCGCATGTCTTTGCTGGCCAGTGTTTGTTTATGTGTGAAGCAGAGAGAAAGATCACCTGATACATACAGATAGTCTGATAACGAAGTGAGACATTTCCCAGAGACATGCAGCCAGGCTTCTAAAGAATTATAAATATACATATATATCAGACTTCTGTAAAACATCTATGTTATGTGCTGGGATTAAAAGGGCACTTTTACTAATGATGATCAGACTCATGACTGTTCACACATACAGAGACGCTCTAACCTGAAGCTTGTGGGTATGTTAGGCATTAACCGACAAATTTACTTCTAATTGGTCTGTTTTTTTCTTGCGCTGCAATATTGTTGTAACGGTATAATAAAAGGTTGATAAACACCATCACTACTTAACCATTTTATTGTAATCTTTAATAATCAAAAGATGAATCCATCAGCCTCTGAGTCAATAAAAATATCTGCAGCTTACCTTGAATGATCTTCATTATAGGTCAGCACAATGACAAAATACAGTCTGATGCTGGATTCATTTGTATAAAGTGTCATGTTTTTGTTTCATCGCCGTCGTGCGCTTTCATAGGCCTAATCAGTCCACTAGATGAGACTACCCAGCAAAGAAAACGGACCGCGATTAAAACCCCTCACCATTCAACAGAACAAAGAGGCAGCACTCATGTCAATATTTCTGTTCAAACCTGTCTCTTCTCCACTCAATACTCACTTTAATAGGTTGGCTTTGTTTTGCACTGAGTCAAACGGGAGGAAAGAGATGAGATGAATAAATCTATATTCGACTCTCAAACCTCTGACTGTGCAAATATGCTTTGTTTTGCCACTTAACACTTAGAGTTAGCTAATCAGCAGACAGCCGTCTTGACTTTTTTCTCCCATCGCTTTAACCAAGAAAGTTTGGTTTCTCAGCTGATCCCAGATCTCCCTGTCGAAATCCTATCCATGTCTAAATTAAGCATTAGTTCTACACAGAGTCAGGCAGAAGCTCTGGAAACAGAATAAAAAGTATTTTGACTTTGCAAACAGGTGTGTTTGAAGCGATTAGCTCCTCTTTACTCTGACTGTATTTCTCTCCAGTTTGTTAAGCTAAAAGCTTAGTCCGCTTTATTCTATCGTGTATCTGCCCCTCCAGCTAAAATCAATCGTGCATCTCGGTCACCTTTATCTGTGATCAATGGGTCAGCCTGGACTAGTCCAGCCTTTGTTCTCAGCAGTCTCTTTGCAAAGTCATAACTATCTATTTTAGATCAGCTTTTTATCTGCAGGTCACTATAATCAATAACAATGCATACAGTAAGTACACGAGTCCCAATGTGATCTGTAATATCAGTCTCTGGTTCAGTCAGCCTATGTTTCTATCGACTGGTGTGAATTAAAACATATTAGTCAGAAACTTTATGCACAGAATTTTAATTTTGTAAACAAACAGAAGTGAATCAAAAAATCTCCCCAAACCGAAAGCATGAGAAAGCAACGAAACCAGAGCTGCTTTGTATCCGACGTTTCAGCAACATTTTGCAGGAATGCCTCACATGCACTACTAGAGTGCTGCTGATGATTGAAAACTCATGCTATAGAAAAGAAAAAGAGGCTGTAAAAACCCTTTGCAAGCCTGTTGTGTTTCCACACTGGTGCTTCTCAATTTGCAGAGACTGTGTTATTTGAAACACTTACGGACGTCTAAAACATGCCGTTATAAAAGCAAACAATCCTCAACCTTCCACCTAAATGGGATTAAGTTTAAACATCATTCAGTATTGACACTTTCTATTTTCAGCACAGTCATCAAATAACATTTTACTGAACATTGCAGTGATGGTCTGAATTTGAATCAGATCAGTATTAGTATGCGTCAGTCACCTCGAGGCTTCATTAATGCAGCCCGGCCCTCTGAACCTTTTAAAAATGAAATGACTAATTGCAGCCTGGTAGACCGCTCCTCATTTCAGTTCAGAGACAAGCAAAACATGACGTTGCAATTAATAAGCAATATGAAACTAGAACTATTAAATAGGAAAACAAGCATGATATATTCTTGATTTAATGCCGTTTTAAGTATTTTATTTTATACTACAATCTGTCATGAGCCTTTGTTTTTATTTGATTTATTTTTTTAATTCTGTTTCTTTTTATGTTATTATTTTTAATTTTATCTTTATTGATTTTTTTTTATGTCGATGTAGGGAACCACAGGTTCTGGGATCAATCCAGTAACAGTTCTTTGTCTGTTTCCACAGGAAGGTTCCACGGCCTCTTGTCTTCCTTTCGTCTTCTTCTTCTTCTTCTCTTATTGCTTTTTTCCACCATATTTTATTCTGTTTTTTCCTCAAAAATAGCTCACTCCCCATTGGTCTTCAACTATTCATTCTCACAGTGTGCATGGTTGCGTGACTTCTCGTGAGCTGTGAGGAGGCAGAAAAGCTATATCTGGCTCTATCAGAGTGAAAATGTCAGGAAGTGTGCAAAAGAACAAAATCTGTCTGTCATTGCTCAGCGGATCCACCTGATCTTTCAGCCTTTTGCTCTGTCAATAGCTCCGTGCGTTTTTGCCTGTTTTTCTGGTTTTCTTTTTGCGTGTTTGAGTCTGAATCTTACAAAAGAAAAAGCGTGTCTTCTTGAAATGAGGACAAATGTTTGAATTTTAACAGATCTCATTTTTGCTTTATCCCCCCCCCCCCCCCCCCCCCC
>SSNP01000057.1:832979-841434 GCA_006937955.1 Pachypanchax playfairii | reverse complement strand
CCCCCCCCCCCCCCCCATCCATCTTTCAGTTCTTCATAAGAGTTCTAGATCTTTTCATTACCATCTGACTAGAGATCATGATTAAAGCATCGTTTGGCCTTCTTCACCCAAATATAGAAAAAGTATTTCTGTTTTGTGCTCTTGTTAAAAACTTGAAGTTAAATTTCAAAATAAAAGTAGCATGTTGGTAAAATCCCCTGTCCTTGATTAACTGCTAGAAGCCTCTCTAATACACACAGTAACTGCAGATACACACAGAAATATTCTCATACGTGCACACAGACATACACGTACATCAGTTAACAATTAGCCCTAAGTACACTTGACTCTGTATGTTAAGGGCCCATCCAAAGACTGGTGGTGTGGGATGAGAGGTATGAAAAGTGAAAGATTACTCACCCTTTCCAACACACCCACACACACACACATTCATACTCACCTCCTTCCCTCATCTCTCGCCTTGTCGCTGTCATGTGATTCAAAACGAAATCCTATTTCGCCTTCTCAGGCCCACACGTTTTTCACTGTGACACAGTGAGGTGCACATTATGGGTCTAAGTAGCTCTGTAGCAATGTCACATAGCCAAGTCTCTGTCTAATCAGGCCACTAACACAAAGACACACACATAGACACGCACCGCAAAAACCCACATGCACACTCTTTGCGGAGGCCATGTGTTGGGACGGTGATAGAGGGTTGGCAGTTGGCAGACAGACAGGAGACGCTGTTCTTCGACATCAAACGTCTCAGAGCAGAATCTCACTTTCATGCCTACTCACTCCCCCTCTCTCTCTCTCTCTGTGTCACCCATACACACAGACGATCACGCACCGACTCACAAACACAGACGCGCATTTTCTTCTGATCTTGTTGCCAAAACTCAAAGACTCTGAAGGACCGGCGCACATGCGTGAACGGGCGCGTGCACTCCGACATGTAACTAAACATCTTGAATTAAATTTCATCAGCTGCTGCTTAAAGCTGCTCTGAGAGTCATAAGAGCAAGTTACACGTGTGGCTGGAAAATAAATCAGGTTAGATGAGACGTTTTTAACCTGAATCCGATGAAGCGTCACGTCCTCATCCACAGCTGACCACAGACACGACCGTAGACGACAAAGTGAATATTGCTGCTTCCTTCAGCAGTAACTGGGTAAACGATGGGTTATACCCTGGACAGGTTACCAGTTCATCACATGTCACTGATTTAGATTTGATAGTTAACAGACATGCAAGTTTTTGGTTTGTGGGAAGAAACTGGAGCAACATCAAACATGCAGTACTAACAAACACAGCCCAATTTCTGTTAATTAAATCAAATTAATTAAAGGTAAATATAGAATAAAGCTCAATGAGCCGCTCTCACCTTTATTGAATCTACTGCCTCCAACTTTAAATTAATATCTGAACTTTGGTTCAGTAACAAGAAACTAACATATTGTCTCAAAAGATGTTTAAAATCAGTCAAAGAGTGGTTTTATTCTAATAATTAATCAAGTAGTTATTGTTTTTAAATCTAAACAGATAGTGTTAGGGTCACACCTAGTATTTAAAGCTGTTTCATATTGTATCCCTGACAACAAAGGACACCTTTTGTATGTTGGATAGACACTTGGACAAAGCAGCAACACTTGATGTCCTTGAAAAAAAAGAACAGATTGGGTCTCCCAAAGCTTTTTCTAATCACCTGATAAATAAACAGCTATTTTCACCGTCCTAATTAAAAGTCAGAACAACGATGTTCCATCCCCATAATGAACATTTACATAGAAAACTTCTATATCACATCCAGCCATCTCACATGAAGATGTAAATAATAATGCAGAAAGAGCAGCAACCAAAAAGAAATGAGGAAGTACAAAGAAGCTTTATAAAAGAAACAATTGCACATATTTAACTAAGAAACTTCAGTTTATTTTTTGACTGGATACATTTTTCTTTTGTATCTTTTTGTCTTCTGTCTGTTTGCGTAAGACCAGACTACAAACAACTTGCTCAGGCTCTTAGACCGCTCTGACAGACTTACATGAAATGAGTTTGGCTGTCTTACACTAAGGAACATAAATAAATACAGGATGTGCAATAAATCTGTATGAGTAGATTTGCCAACTCTGAATTACCTGTCAGACCATTTGACCCTCTTGCTAACTTTGATTTGATTGTATTTAGTTAATGTAATCACATGGATTGCAGCTAAACACAACAACATATCATTTTGCCTTGATCCTAATCAAGTGAACAAAACTCCAGAGTCTAAGTTTCCTGAGACCCTTTAAAGCAAAATCACCATTTCTATGAATATCTTGATTAAACCTTTGCTTTGCTCCTCTTAATAATTTAAAAGTCTGTCTTATTGATGATGGATGAGCGATAATAGACAGTGATGGAGTGATAACGCCTAGACATGACTGATACGGGTATAAAATGATTCATTGACTCATCTTGGCCCAGCGTAAGCCACAAATAGAGCCAAGGGTAGCAGGCGAAGGAGAAGCTGGCTCCCTTTCCTGCCTTTGGAAACTTTGGAGGAGGATTTGTGAAGTAAATCAGAGCAAGAGGAAGTGAGCAAACCTGTGGATAATGCATTTCTGTTTATGGAGATTTACATCATCTGTCTCATCACATGTGAGCAAGCAGCAGTCACCTGTACACACAGACTCACACAGTTTGCACCGAGTGTGCACAACCGCTTTTGGATTCACTCAGCGCACAGGCTTCACCTTGACAGAATTCTGTCTAAAGATGCAGTATTGATTCTGAAAGTTGCTGCTCTCTGCTCCTACGAGCACGCGCACGCTTCGGTGTCAAGGAACCAGCTATATTTATTCAGCACTGTTTATGTGCTCGTATTAAGGCACATGGGCGTGTATCTGCAAGCAGCCTCTCCTCCAGAGAAAGTTGGTCGGCCCCTCTGCCCTTCAAAGTCATTAGGAATTCATCTGCAAGCCTGACCCTGACAGCTGTTTGTTTTTCTTCTCTGGAGAGAGGAAGAGGAATGGATGGATGGTGAGAGGGGTGTGGTTAATGAGTGAGAAAGTGACAGATATCGAGGAAGACAAGAATAGGATGGAAGTAGGACTCGGGTGAAAACTTGGGAGGGAGCAGAGGACTGCTTCAGCTTGTGTCCTTAGTTGTCTCAGTGCTGTTTGGTGTGTCGAGCATTTGAGACACACAGAACAATAAGTGGTGCTCTGAACGGCTTCCATTAGTATCCCTCATAGGCCACTAGTTTAAGAGTGTTGAGTCTGTTTAGCAGCGTGAATACAAAGCAGGCGAAGGAAGCTGAGAAATAAAAAAAGGACAGAAGGGTCTAGAAGTAATTCCTGGGTGTAAATATAGATTTTTCATAAAGATAAAGTCTGTTTATTGTGTCAGTGTCTCATTTGGGATCAGTTTCATTTTTTATTTCTTTTCATTAATGGGGGGGGCTTATGTCTCTACAGCTGACTATGAAGTGGAAACTAAAGGGGATGCAAAGAATTTTGGATGTAGGTGGACGAGTATATAAGAACAGGAATGGGGGGGGGATGTCTTAAAAACAGTTGAGAACAAGGAAGAGAGAGGAAAGGAATGGGAGGGAAAAGAAGAAGAAGAAGAGAACTGCGATTTGATACATAGGCAGAGGGGACCAGTGTCAAGGGAGACATGCTCTCCTATTTTTATACTTCTCCTTCTGGGAGCCCCTATTCGCTCGATCTATCCATCATAATGACGGAAACCCCCAAACTCACTTGTTTCTCCTTTTACTCTCTCTCTCTCTCTCTTCCCTCTTTCACGCTCCTCTGCATCTCTCTATTTTTTCCTCCCATTTCCTTGTTCCATCAAGAATTTCAAGGCCTTTCTCAGACTCTATGCACTCAAGGCTCTCTCTGAGAGAAGATGCTCATCGACTAACAATAACTATTTTAGGCATGCAAAGCTCAACCTGACAATGAGCTCACACTCAGAATATAGTGCCCTCCCTCCCTCCCAGACTAAATACTCTTGCCACAAATTTTTTTATGGTCTTTCTTGTGCTGTCACAAGCAATTCATTTGGCCATTGCTTGTGTGTATTGATCTGTGAGTCTTGGGCGTTGTAATCTCTTCAGTCTGCTCAGTAAGGAGCCAGCATGGGACGTACACGCTTTCTCCGAGCTGAAATCAAATCTTTTTTGTTTTTATATTTTCCAGGAAAATCCGTGTTTTCTTTCCTGAATGTAAAGTTAGTTTATGGTTAATGATTCAGACTGTTAACTGAGCTCATAGTTTTAAGATCTGAGTGTTTTTCTCTAAAACGTGGGGCTATGTGAGCACTTTGTGTTTGTTTGCACTGATGTGTTTATTGATAGACTTGTAGCTTGAGTTTGATGAAAGAAAATCCTGTAAAAGGATCGTCATCATAATCATTTTGTTCCCAAGAGAAAAGAGAAAATGGCATCAAGCGCTTGTGTCTGAACAGACCTCTCCTGTTGTCACTTTACTGTTATTTACGTCCTCTCTCTCGCCATGTTTGTAGAGTTGGATGGTTGTTTGTCTTGATGTTGAGTTTTCCCGTCCTTCTTCTTCTTGTCTGAATCATCCAACAGCTGCTAATCATCATCCATATTCATGACGATCACAGCTTCTGTTGGTTGAAGTGTACGCTCACAGTAAAAACTTTACAGTGTGGTGACGGCTGGTGGTGATATTACAACATTTTTACAACATATTTACAACAACAGTGGACGAAAGGAGGAGAAAAAACTTCAAACAAAAGGCAGAAAAATGTCAGAAAAATTGTATTTATCAAAAATGTTTTGCAGCAATTACTCCAAAAGTCTTGGCACAATCAAATAAAGTTTCTTTACTGCCACTGGAGAAAATCTGAAACTTTGAGCTGAACAACATGAGCCCAAATAAGCAGCAATAAAGATCCACAAAATCTTTATCTGCTTTGTTTGAAATGTAGTAAATCTGACTGCTTAGAAAGATTTTATGTTTCTCTTGTTACTAATAAGTGCTGATGTTCTTCAGTGTTCTACCAAAATGTCAAAACACTTTGAATATTGATTCACAGAAACGTTCTCATCTTTATTTGAAAGGTTAGTGAGGACTTAACCATGCTGGCACATTTATGGCAGCTGTTCCTGATGCCATCAAAGAGGCACCTGTTTCCTCCAGATTTTATTCTAAGAGTCTTAATAATGACTATAAATCTTCAATTAGAGTAAACACAGGTTAAAACAGCTGATTGATGTTTATATTTATTGCTGCCGACTGGTCAGAGACACAAAATTGAGCAAAAATATGCTACATTTTATTTTTAATTACAGTTTTTTTTTGCTCACGGAGTGTCTTGATTGTGTCTCAGTTCATTTGCAATGTACCCTCATTTTATTCACAATTTAGTTACCAAATTGTCCCAAAGTGTTCTCACATTTTTCACACTTTCTGACTTCCTAAACATGAATTAAGGAGGGTTCGAGTTGCATTCCAGATGCTCTTATTGACATTTTGAGAGGAAATTTGTTTTGCAATTCTTTAAGAAATATGAAAGTTTTATCAACAAAACAACAAGGTTCAGATTTGCACTCAAGGAAAAACCCCACAAAGGTTTCATGATTTTTTTGTGTATGATATTTGTAATTTTTCAGCAACAGTTACATCCCAGTGAGATACAGGCTTTTCTGTGACTTTTTAAAAATCATTTTGTAGCTTATTTTTTGTGTACAGTATTACACGAGCCTATTATATTTTTTGATAACACTGATATTTGTTTAGCATTACAATAAAGTACCATGCTGAGCCCATAATATAAATATCTCACTTCACAAACCAGAAGTGTGTCATATTATCACGGCACTTGCAAGCAACAGATTAAAGCTAATGTTTTGTGATGATATTAACAGCTAGAAAATTAAAAAGTTGTGTCACACATGACAGTGTGACTGTCAGATTGCATTAAGCCACTTTGTCTTTTTTTTTTTTGAGCCTGTCAGCAGCTTCTCTCAGGTTTGGTGACTCCACCATCTTGCCAGTCACAGAAAAAGGAAGCTGGATTAATAAACTCTGATTGAAAATGCTGCGTGACAGGCTCAACTCAGGAAGAAAAAACAGATGCAGTTGCTTTTAAATATAGAGAACAAAATAGTGACCTTTAATCAAAGTCAACCATATCAAGTACAAGTTGTTGTTCTGACCTCAGTCAGCTGTAACTGGCTCCACATTAAATGTACCAGTACATTTTTACACAGTTTATGACAAGCTGACACAAACACTGCCAATTCTGTCTTTTTTATAACGATCTACTAAAATGAGGATCAGACTGAGAATGAGTTTTTTTTTTTTTTTGCCAAAAAATCCTTCTTCAGAAAAACAAAAACAATCACACTTCCTCACATTTTTAGGAAATTGTGTCTTTAAGCAATTTCCCTAAATTTGGGTTTAAACTGAAGCGTTAACACTATGGGTATCCCTTTCTGTGATACTGCACAGCATTTTCAGCCTTTTTTCTTATCCTATAAATTCAAATAATGTCCTACTCTTTGGCTGGCTCTGTTTTTTGGTTGTCAACAGTTTTGGACAGATTTGGCTGAAATCCATTGGCTCTGAAGAAAGCAGGAGAAGCTCTCATCATAGGAACTGTGTTTAATGTCAGTCAAACTGCACACACTCGGGTCAAGTGCAGATCGACCTGTCATCATCTAATCTGACCAGCTGCACGCTCTGGGAAAGTTTTGTAGTAACTACAAAAGTTAGAATTTGATGATTTTAATAGAATATCTCAATGTCACGCAGTCGATTACAGTCAGTTTCAGCAGTTAGAAAAAAGGCATAAATGAGTGTAACAAGGTTAATGACGATGGTTGAAAAATTTTGTGATAGTAAATGAAACATATTATAAGTGAGAGCCACCTTGCTCCCATAGGCTAGTTTGTTAGCCAATCAGAGTCCAGCAAATTCGAACAATGAATATGAACGAGCTGCTGACGAAGCAGCCTGACGGAAGGAGCCGGAACCACCCGAATTTTAATGCAGACAGATTGAAAGGTCTGTTAATCAGTGTTTCCTGATGTTTTTAGATATAAAATGTTTCATATTACTGATTTATATTTAAGAAATAACCACAAAGTCCTGAAATTTGTATGAAATGGCATCTTTAAAAATTGTGATTTCATTGTTGATTATTGCAATATTGGTTGTCCTAAACACACATTTGGGATGATGTCATACGAGCATACATCTCAAATCTCCCGGAGCCACCTTTCTCCTAAATTTATCCCAATTTCCCACACTTTCTGCCGTGTGTTATTGTCTCCCTAAATGTCTCCCTAATTCTGAGTTCTCAAGGTTGACATGTATGCATATGAAGTATAAGTTGTTATAAATTAATTCATTAAACACGGAGTCCCTCAGGGTTCAGGGTTTGGTCCTATAAGACTTTTATGTTTTACAATAACATTTGTCAAGTATCTAAAATATTATTATTTGTTTTGTCTTTAGATGATACTAGTATACTGTGTTCTGAAAGTGATTTTTAAATGATAATGGAGAACACTGAATTTCCTAAAGTAATTCTATAAATTGGATTAAAACAAAAATTCTGAATTTTGGGAACAGAGACGTGAATGAATTAATGGAAGATCAATTCCAGAAACTTTATTTAAAAGTTTACATGATTTTATGAACTATTGGGAAAATAATTAGGATTAACAATGCTGTTTGCAGTTGATCTTTATATATTGATTTTATATATTAATATAAGTATAGCCGTTTGTAATTTGTGCCATCCTTGAGAAAGTTTCAGGTCGTGGTCCTGCTGTTTTTATTGAAGGAGCTTTATTAGTGGTTTAATGATGTTGTTTGGCACCACAGATAGTGAGAGACAGATTGGCAAGCAAATGGGTGTCACTTCAAATACAATACCCTATGATTTATTGCAATCAAAGCAGTTATATTGATATTGTGATAATGATAAATTCTTAATATATTCTGAAGCCCTGCTGTTAGCAATTCTGTTAAATGTTGTCACCAAAGTGTGTAAATTTAAGATGAGATATTATATGGATCTTTTTGTTTTATAAATATGTTCATGTATTTTTTACAGTAAACAGTCTTGTTATTGTTTGGGCATTTGAGTAAGCTCAGAGAAACCTTGAGTTTAGATGCAAACTTCCCTGTTGAGTAGAAAAGAACTTGTGGAAACAGGGTAGCTTGATGCACTTCCTGCATCGGGGTGATAACCTTTTCTCACTTCCCTTTTATTCTAGTAAATCCCTTCTCTTGGCATCTCATGAAATACAGCCGTCCTTGTGTGTCTGTGAGTGAAACAGTCAAATGAGCATGGAGATGAAAGCCATTTCATGTAGTTGGGCTTGGATGTGAGTGACTGAGTATCTGTGGTGCAATAAAAAAAAGGGGGGGGCATTCATTCTTCCTTCAGCTCCCTAAAAATCCAGTGACAATCCTCTCTTTTGCTTTTTAGATCAGGTTT
>SSNP01000057.1:822979-825479 GCA_006937955.1 Pachypanchax playfairii | reverse complement strand
GGAGACAGATGACAGATCAGTGGTTCACTTCCTGCTTTACAGATCAGGTGGTCCCACTGGCTAGCTGGACCCCCCACCATCTAAGACAGGCAGGCTCTCCGCAGGCCACCACGCACACGTTCAGCTGTCACCAAACATGCCATCCTGCACCAGCAAACAGCTTTCAATCTTAAATTTCAGGATATTTTCTGAAGCACCTGGTGTGTAATTAAAAAGGATCTTGCTGCAAATTGTAACTTTGACTTGACCAGAGAAGTTCAGCACTTACTCAGAGCTCAGGTATTTATTCAGCACCTGGTGTGTAATTAAAAAGGATCTTGCTGCAAATTGTAACTTTGACTTGACCAGAGAAGTTCAGCACTTACTCAGAGCTCAGGTATTTATTCACACTTTAAACAGCTGAAGGCTAAAGTCACTTGCAATATGCATATTTAGAAACTGATTCATGAGACACACCTTTTAATGTGACCATAAAGTCAAAGGTAGGAGCGCACACACATTCACACACTGTCTCACTGGCTGTGTGAGCTACAGGGCATGCAGGAGAGAAGTAGGTGTGATTGGGTCCATCTGTGGGGGAGAGACAGAGACACAGAGAGTGCTCCATCTGTGGACACCTGCCCTTCCTCCAGGCTATCGTCCCATTTCCTCCAAACTGCCAACAAGATCTGTGGAACCACAGGTGCAAGTGCGTCTGCTTGTTTGTTCTCAAATCCGAGCACGGTCTGTCAGTTTATGAATGTATTTGTGTTCGTCTAATACGAGACGTTCAAAATAAGTTATATTAAAAAAGATTTCTGTGGATTCATCAGTTCTCGCTTGCTCTTTCCACGACTTGTCAAGGATTTAACACAACTCGATGACATGTTGGAGTTGTTGTTTTCTCTGCAAACTTTTTTTTTAACAAATTGTAATTTGACATTATTTATTTTTATTTGCAAAAACACATGAAATCTGTTTTTGTGTCTGTTTTTTTTTTCTCAGCATGTTTAATTCATGACATGATGAGGAATTTATTTGCATATAGTGCATGTTTAATGACATGCCTTACTGATGTATTCTTAATATGTTTCTTGCTTTTATACAGAAGAAATAAAAAAACATGGTGCTGGAAACTGAATTGGGGATTTCTGAGATAAAAATGTGCATTAGAACCAACAAGGAGTCAAAACTTCAACATTATGGTTTAACCGCTGTTTTATGGATAAGTAATCAAGTGCAAATATTTAACATCTTAAAGGACACGCAGCCAGAAATAATTAAAAAATGTGACAACTGGCAGAAGAAAAGTGAGCCTTCAGTCGTCCGTCCTGCTCCTCGTTCCTTAATCAGGCACTAGCTCCACCTAACGGCCTTTACAGGAAGTGAGCCACACACACACACACACACATATTCACAGTCGGACAAGCTGACATGCACATGAGCTTTGATTAAAATGGCTGGAGTGCGATTCCATTTTACTAACACAAGCAAAGCAGGTAGAAAGGTGCTGAGATAATGGCAGCATCTTTTTTTTTTTCATTCCTATTCAGACTGTATTTATTAGAGCACAGACCCTCCATCCACACCTCCATCCACACGGGGGGGATGGGGGGGAGGGGGGGGGAGGACATAAAAGGGAAAGGTGATTGGAAAAGGCTCAGAGAGAGAGAGAGAGAACGAGAGAGAGAGTAAAAATAGCAAAACGACTGAAGAAGACATGCATGTCACTGCTAAACAAATAAGCATGTGCGAGAACAGATGGTAATAAAGTTCTCCGTTACAAGACTGGTGGCACACACACACACACACACACACACACACACACACACACACGCCGACATACCGACCCACAAACACACAGCTCCATTATACAGAGTATTGGGTCGTGAGTCATTAAGACTTTTCCTCAGTGAAGCTGACTCAAAAATGAGCAATGACAGTCAGCTACAAAGAGCGGTCACTAGTAGTCATCGCTGTTTGTCCCTGCACTGTCTTTACTCCGTCCATCTGTGTCCCCACGCCTCCTTCCATCATGGTATTTGTTTCCACCTTTACCTGCTTTCTGCATCCTCTTCTCCTCAACTCACATCCTTCTTTCTTTCATCATTCCATCTCCATCTTGCTTTAGGAAAAAGGAGTTTTCCTTTGCTATTAGTTTCCCACTCTGTCTCCCTTAACGTGTGGACAAGTTTTGTGTGTCGATGTATGAGGGCGATGTGTCCTCAGTCACAGTGAAAGCGTTTGTTTGCTTCCACCGGGGGAGATAGATTATGTATTTCACTCCTTTTCTTCACATTGGTTTTTTTTCCCTCTCCTCCTCCCTTCACCAAGCGTTTTGTCCTCCCCACTCAAGGTCAGTCAGAAGATTGCTTTCGGCCCCCTGTGTCCTCCCCAAGGCGTCGTGTTTTATTGTGCAAGCGGCCGTCAGTGCCTGAGCGTCAGTGTGCAATTTGTTTGTGCATGTTTGAAATCATGGAACTTGGGGAAGAGGGGCGGGGGGGGGGTTATAGGCGGGGGG
>SSNP01000057.1:812405-822969 GCA_006937955.1 Pachypanchax playfairii | reverse complement strand
CGGGGGGGGGGTTATAGGCGGGGGGAGAGTTTGTGTTTTGTAGAGTTCAATCTATCCCGTCTCTCATCAGGTAAGCACTTATGTGTTTGTACGTGTGACTCGCTGATGGAAAAGCAGTCAGCTGGCTCAATCTCAGCCTGCGAGCTTTGGAGGAGAAGTAAATGGAAAAAGGAAAAAGGGAATTGTTAATATGAAACAAAACATCTGTTATTAAAATGCTTAGAGTGTTTTTTTTATTATTATTTTGAATTTTTTATTGAGTAATCTTTAAAAACAAAATGTTTTAAAGATTTGCCCTAGACGTTTTATGGATTCATTTTCCTTTTAAATATTTAATGCAATTATTGATTTCTAGAGTGAGCATGTGGCTGTTTTTGGTTGTTTTTTTGTTTCGTTTTTTTGTTCGGAGAACTGGAGGTATTAATTTTCACAGTGGTGATTTGGGTGAGTAAAGGGCTGGCAAGCTAACTGGTGTTCTCAGCATGTATTTTGAGTGTGTGTGCATGTGTGTGTGTGTGTATTTGATCAGTGAGCTGGCTGTTTTTATGCTTCACTACCCTGGCTGCTCATCCATGTGTACCATCTGCATGTGGCGTCGCCATGTGTGTCACCTACACCACAACACATCCCACTCCTCTCTTACTGTATCTCTAACAATCCCTCCATCCACATCTGACACTGCCTCATTGTCCTTTGCTTTCATTAAAACAAGATCACAAGCTGACGCTGCTGTTCAGTGACATTCCTTCATTTATTTAGTGTTATCTTTATATAGTTTCACCAACTTTGTTTACCTTTTGTTTGAAGTTGGTAAACCATCAACCCGTCCACAGCAGCGGCTTCGTAGGAGGCAGCGTTAGACCATTTGTTAGCTATGCAACACTAGCGCTGTCAGTGATCGATCCATGCTAAAGCTAACTATAGGACAGATGAACGTGTCACGATTACAGTCAGACTGGAGTGACAAATTGATCCACCATTTCTGTTGGAAAAGAGTTTTAGTTGAAGAGATGCAATCGTTCATCTACGCCGTCTCATTATAGCTTCTTGTGCAGCGGTGACAGCCATGACTCACTGACTCATCACGCCACTGTTTGTAAACTCCAAACTCGACTAACCATCCCCCGTCTCATTCCTCTTTTTATCTAATGTCTCCCATGATCCTGTCTCATTGTCATACCTCTTGTCCACGTATCCTTCTCCGTAGCTCCTCTTCATCTTTAATATCCTTCTCCCCAAAGCACTGACTCCAGCTTCCTGAACTCTTCACCTCCTCCTTTGTTCTCCTCTTCTCCTCTCCACACGTTGGTGTTATTAACATTAAAGAGGCGGCGAGGCTGCGCCTCTCCTCGGAGCCCAGACTGTGAGTCACACCGCCCTGCCAGCGGCTGGCTGCTGCTTCCCCGGCTGTCACGTCGCAACAGATGTGAAACCGATTTTAAGGGATTGGGTGAGGACAATGGCTGATGCGTAACAGAGTCACATCCAGCAGTTTCAAAGAGTTGTTCCTCCACCGAAGACAGTCGGGTGGTTTGCTTTGCTGCCTCGGAGGAGAAAAATAGGTCAAGTGCAGAATTGTTTCACAAGCAGAGAAAAGGACGTGTTTCTTTGAAGATTCGATGGGAACGACTTCTAATAAGAGAGGAAAGAGGAAATCTGGTATAGAAGTGAAACTCAATAATGGGAATGTTTTTAGTCATACGCTGGAGGCTAGAGTTTGCTTATGTAGAAGAAGCTTCTAACAGAAAGGGTGATGGAATTAACATGAAAAGAAGCTGAAGCACATTCCTTCATAGTGAAATCAATCTACAGCACCGCTGACACATTCATCTTTAAGACAAATATTATCGATTATGGGCGCTCTAAATCAAAGGAGGGACTCGAAGCCCGTCCTCGTGCAGAAAGTAATGCACTGCAGACTTAGTTTTATTACTTTTGAATTACTTTGATGAACACACTAAAACAGCTCATGCGAAAAAGATACATTAGCAGTCCATCAATTTTGTGAGGTGGATGACAGATTAAACGAAAATGTTTTGTCACTTTTTCCTCAATTAAGTCGAGGTAATGTTCTCGCTTCCACGAGGAGTCGATTAAACAGGGAAACATCAGGGCTTCCATTTCAGCATTCAGTCACAGCGTAGGCCTATTTACAGCTCAGAAGGGAATTACTCATTAGATACTACAGTATTTCCACTTTGAACCGAACACTTCTAAGACTTTGAAAAGGCCCGTAAAGGTCAGTGTAGTCGTGCTACACAAACAAGCCATTACATGAGAAAGTAGCTCAATGAAGTACCTTAATTCAGTTTATTTATTCACCGTCGTAGTTTTAATGTGTAGTTCCTGCATGTTTGTGTCAGTAAATGTTCAGGTTCAGCAGCTTGTTTCTGCTGCTGTCAGTCTGAACTGGAGGTGAGTTTTGAGGAGAGAGGATACCAGGACTTCGCCTCAGGCATGATAACAGGAAAAACTCAGTCACGTTTGTGTCTATGTGTGTGTGTTTGTTACTAATGACCGATGCTTCAGGGGGAGACGAGGGGAGATGGGCCGTGCAGCAGGGCTAAAGGGGGCAGCAAAATGATCCTATCGATCACGCTTGATCACCTAAATGATGTCACAGAGCACATTCATCTTTCCGTACAGTTGTTTGTGACTCTCGCTGTGTGTGTGTGTGTGTGTCTTATACTTACACACACTGGGAGGTTCAATTCTTGTCTGTCAAAGCTTTTTTCGGTGTATTCAGAGTGATGCTGCAGTGACAGCACTGGCCAAACGCCAGCTATTGCACGGTTCCATTAGTATTGTGAAGGCTGGTTCGTAGATTGCTATTGATTGACTATGGCTTCTATTCATTGGCTCTTCTGCTGGAAGCTTACACACGTACACACACATGCACACACATGCACACACATGCACACACGTACACACATGCACACACATGCACACACGTACACACATGCACACACATGCACACACGTACACACATGCACACACATGCACACAGACATTCTAAAGTGCACAAAAACAAGTTGAGATTAAGTGAATCCAGACTGAGACTTGTCAGATTTCTGTCTAAATTCTTTGTTCTTAATGACAACCGCTGCTCAAATATCACCAAACTCTCTACGTCTCCACTTTACTCTGTCTATTTCTCACCCAGTGCTTTGTCTTTATCGCTCACACTGGTTTTATTGCCTATCGCTCTCATTTTTCCTGCCTTTTGCCCTCTGATTACCAGCTGCATCAGCACTCACATGCACACACATGTACGCCTCTTACTGAGTTTTGGACATCTCTGCTTTATTTGTTTGTTCTCATTTCAAACCCTCCCGTGGCTGAAACTCCTCTTTTATCAGTCACCTTAATTTTATTATTTTACCCCAATGACTCACTACAAATGTGGTATACAAGAATTTCGGTAGCAGCGTCAATTGTTCAGCCGTGTCTGTGTTTGTGTGTGTGCGTGCACACGTGAAAGCAAGTGCGTGTGCCCTCTGTGTGTGCTAACATGTGGAGGGGATTAAGGGTGTAATGCAGGATTATCCAGCAGGTAGATTTAGAACTTCTTCTGAAGCAAGAGGTGGAGCAGCAGAAGAGTGGATGGATGGATGGATGGATGGATGGATGGAGGTGGATGGAGATGGAGGATGGATGATGGATGGATGGAGGATGGATGGAGGATGAGGGATGCAGGATGGATGGATGGATGGATGGATGGGTGGATGGATGGATGGATGCAGGATGGATGGATGGATGGATGGATGGATGGATGGATGGATGGATGGATGGATGGATGGATGGTTGATGGTCGATTCGTCATTATGATAAAGGAATATTTTTTAAAAAAAATTTCTAAATCAGTTTTTCAACACACTGAGTGTCGTCACTGTAACATTGTAACACTGTAACAAATGAACACGCCCACTATTGAAGCAAACCAACACTGGAATGCATTTTGCACCGTACTGAGAATTTAGTTGAACATGTTTTTTTCTCTTGATAAATCAACACATGATTTCATCTTTTTAGCTCATTTCACATTAAATATATTACATTTAGTACCGTATTCTAACACAAATCATGTGTTTTATATCTTAGCCCTGTTATAGGAAAATATTTCTATCTATTTTTACAAGATTCCTCTTACTCATAAGATATGCTTGGTATATAAATAAAATATTTTATCAATTGTAAAATTGATCATTGTAAAAAATAAATTACATTCAATAATACTTTTATTTGTGAGGCAGCATTTTCAGTACTCCTTCAGCTCAGGTAATAGGAACAATATATTATTGTACATATTTGCTAATTAACTGACTGTTAAATTTAAAATGTATTTTTTACAGTGTATTCTGGGATATTCTGGTAGTTACAAATCTAAATGTTGTTTTAAATTAATTTTTGATGAAACAATATATCTTTTGTTAAGTTTGCATTTTAGACCTTTAAGGATTTTCTCCACAATCACACGGTAACTCAGTGATGACTGAAGAAGAGCGTTTTCTTGATTTAATACTGTACATGCAGCCAGAGATGCATCATGGGATAAAGATATTTAATCATTTATTAGTTACTCATGAGATTTTTTTTCCCTACTCATGACTCATTGTTTGAGAAGAGAAACGGGAGGAGTGGAGAAGTAGATCCTATTTTATTTTAGTTAGGGTTTTTTTTTTGTGCTTCCAAGGTGAAGCTAAAACTATGACATTTTCTAAAGCAGTAATAGGAGAAAATCATTCCTCTACCTCGTGAGTTTGTGTCAGCTGATCTGCCTTTGCTCTTTTTGATAGAGCTCTTAACATTGTTAACTGCACAAATCACTGTTACTGAACATAACGCCACATATTCATATAATGAGGCTGGAGTCATTGCCGTTGCGTTGTTCAAAGTGGTTTTTATTTAGTGCGGCGAGCTGCTTCAAGGTCCCCGCTGCCTTTGCTCATCAACAATTGCCAAGTGTTAAATAAAACATGAGACGTAAGAGCAATGTGAGCAAAGGAACTCGTGCCCCCTATTTAGAGCCGGCATGTTCGCACGCACACATATGTGCATAACCGGACGAGGGGGTGGAGCAAAGGGGGGGTCTCAATTTGTAGCTTTATGTAATTGTTTTGGTCTAATCCTGCTTTTAATATGTCTCTCACAGCAGGGAGGCTTGATGGATTTGTTTAATTATGTCTGTCTGTGATGATGTGCGTGTCTGTGGACGTGTCATGTGTGTTTGTGAAATGGAGAAACAGTCTTTGAATCTTTTCTTTGAAGACTTTTTTTTTAATCTGTGCATGTAATGCACAGAATTTAGACCCAGCACAGGAGGAGATGAAAGTAAATAGAGACAGAGGAAGTATGGACACAATGCTCACACACAGATGATAAATACACACACATCCAGTGAGTGAACCGTTGGCACTGCTTCTCCAGTCTGTTTGAAGTAGCGTCTCGCGGGAGGCTGTAGGACTGTGGCAGTGTTTCACCCACTCAAACATACTGTGACTCGCAGGGAAAGAGGGACTGCAGAGAGAAACTAAAGGTAGAAGAGACCCCCCCCCCCTCAGCTCATCTCCTTGTCTTCAGGTCCCTCACACCATCTCTCTCCCTTTCTCTTTCTCTCTCTCTCCAGACAGAGGTGGAGAGCGCTCGGTGAACAGGTTGAGATTGTTTACAGCCGTCGTTTTGCTTTGTTTCTCTCTTCTCTCCCTTCATGCCCATGATGTGCTATAACTCGCTCGTTCATTGATGAGGTGAGATTGAAACAGCGCACCGGGGACGCAGAAAGATTATTACCCAGCCTGCATCAGCTTAGAGACGAGGTTTGGTTGTTTTATTTGTTGTGGTTTTGATTTGAATAGTTAACTAAAAGGCGCCGAGTTTAGTCGCTGCTGTCTGCCGCAGAGACGCAAACCGAAACTTCACAAAAGTCATCTCTGAAGAATAACTTGAAACACAGCAATGGCTGCCAGATGGAATCCATTAGACATAAATGCATCTCCAGAGTTCATCACAGCTCCGCCAAACGATGCTGGTGATTTCAACAGAAGTGGCCCCGTTACAGATCTGTCTATGTTAGGAGGAGGATGTGTCGGTCAGTGCAGAGTCCGACCTGAAGGGGCCATTTTCCTACCTTCTCTAAAACAACTCATTCATTGGTTGAATCACCTCTTCAGCATCTTGTTATGTTTTCAGAAACCTGTCAGTCACCAATTAATTTAAATCAGCTGTGTTGAAGCAAAGGAACATCTAAAATATGCAGCACACTGGCCCTCAAGGGCCAGGATTCGATATGACAAATGTACTGGACACAGGCATAAACAGCCATTTGGTCATTTTACAACATATAAAACATTCTGCACATTAAATGGATATGAGACATAAAACGACCATAATTAAAGGTTCAGCATTTCAAAGATTAAATTTCAGGTCAAGAAAGAAAAGATGCTAATTTAACTTTTAGAAAAGAGATTACGTTCAGCCCAAATAATTGTAACATGCAGAAACGACAATGAAAAAGAACAAAATTCTACTGGAGCCAGAATCCAGGAGCAACGTTCACCCTTCTGCTACACAAACACTTCTTCCACAGTATGTAGACTTACTTACACCCGCAACAAAGAGCAAGAAATCCACCACAAAATACATCAAGTCAAAACATGACCTGAGAGTGATGGCTAAATGAAACCTGTCAGAGACGGATTCCTTGACATCAAAATGCTGATGACTTAAAAAGATGTTTTTTTCCCATCCTTCACCGGCAGCCAGCCCAGAAACGCCTCATGTTTTCTTAAAACAGTAGACACATGCACACATGAGGAAAAAAAGATTACAAATATACACAAAACAATCCCACTTAAAGACGGTGCTGCAATGCTGCCAATTTGCTAAGCTATTATTTCCTTCCCTGTTCTGCAGTTTATGGTTCTTGTTTGTTTCACATCCCCTCCGAACCCTGTCATTTTCCTTCTTTTTCACATTCCTTCCAAAAGAGGTACAAAGAAAACCTAAAGCATGCAGTCATCTTTTTTTTTTGCCATTGGTCATGTCTTTGGACCGTCCTGTGGTGTC
The DNA here is from genome assembly GCA_006937955.1 of Pachypanchax playfairii. Taxonomy (NCBI): domain Eukaryota; kingdom Metazoa; phylum Chordata; class Actinopteri; order Cyprinodontiformes; family Aplocheilidae; genus Pachypanchax; species Pachypanchax playfairii. Next base: position 815,904 of record SSNP01000057.1, on the reverse strand, counting down.
CCCTGGTACAGCAACAAACGACTAATGGAGAAGAAATGTACCTACGCTCAGGCACACAGATGGAGAGAGACAGGAAAGAGGGAGAGGGATGTAGAGGCTCACAGGCAAAAGAAAGGAGAGAAGAAACAGAAGGATAGAAGCAGAAGGAGAGAGGAATGAGAGGAGAGTAAAAAGCTTTTAGCCGTGTTGTCGATGTAACACCTTGTTCTGTGTGTTTCCACAACTTCTGCTGCATGTTACAAAGTCTGCTTCATTTTTTCTACATACATCTCTATATGCATATTTGTGCATATGTAGAACTGTTTAATAATTTAAGGCTTATTACACTGTTAATATTTTTTACATCTCATGAAAAATGAATTTGTATTTGCAGTATTTTAATTTGTGGAGCGTTAATCCTGCATTAGAGAATTTAAAGAAAACTCCTGCAGTTCTGTTGTCCCCGGCCACTTCATGACATGTGCACCGGGTGCACATAAATATCAGCAACAGCTTACATGTGCACATAAAAACATCACACTTATCCCTTTAAATGGCAGTGCCAGTCTGTGTGTACAGCCTACATGTGAAATACAAGCATTGCCATTTAAAAGGATGAGTGTGTGTCCACTGACACCGAGATGAACAGACCCAGAGTGTGCGACCTTCTGAAATATTATTTCTTGAGGCTGTTGCTCGGCTTTACAGCCAAATTTTTTGCTTCTCGTTAACATCATGGGAGATTTCTGGCTTGTTAATTCTCCGTGTTTCTGCATGAGAGCTGACTTGAGTGGAATGAAATCCTGAAAACATCTTTGATAACACGTTTGATTTCTGTATTAATGTTGTTTGAGGATCGTGGGTTGTTATGGCGTCTGTTATTGTTTTAGCCTGTTTTACATCCGGTTTCACAAGCTTGCATCGACTTTAACATTTCATCTTCTTATCTATCATGTGGAGATGCATCCATTTTTAATTCAGCTATAATAATTTTACCATTGTGCATAATGTTGACAGTTAACAGTCATCGCATGATAGATTGTGGGTAATAGAGTCGAGAATAAAATTTTAATTTATTCACAAATCAGTTTTTTTAGATACTATAAAATATAGTAAATGTGCTTTTAAAGCAGGTGTGTGTGTGTGTGTGTGTGTGTGTGTGTGTGTGTGTGTGTGTGTGTGTGTGTGTGTGTGTTCTTTCATGTTGTTTCTTTAATGTCTCGCTCTTCTTCCATCCTTGATTTTTTTTCCATCGTTCTCGTGTCCTTCACCTTCATCCTCTCACTCTTCCTTTAGTTCTAGAGGTTACTTTTTTTCATCTCCACTTAGCTTTTAGTGCTCTTCTGTGCCCCACTCATGGGGAATCCACCTCTTTCCAGACACAGCCTTATTTTAGCAACACAAGAAGGTCCTTGGAGAGCCCTGCCAGACCGCATACACTGTGCTGCCTAACCCCTCTGTGTGTGTGTGTGTGTGTGTGTGTGTGTGTGTGTGTGTGTGTGTGTGTGTGTGTGTGTGTGTGTGTGTGTGTGTTTTTCTGGACATGCTTATATGAGCAGATTTTGTGGTATATCAGGACTGACATGACAAGCAGGTTCTTTGTTTCTATCTTTTTTGTCTTTTTGTTTGGAGTAAAGCAACAGGTGAATTATTAATGACGGTGGAAATCTTCGTTCTGCTCCAACCTTGCATCACTGCAAGACGAGTCTCCAAAGGAAAGCATGCTTTAACTAAATACTGTCTTTAAAATTCTTCACTCATCAAGGATTTTTTTTATCTATTTATTTATTTATTTGAATCAGCTAATCATTTTTGGATGTAGATTATTTATTATTTAGCTATTCTGCTTCTTTTTTCTCTTATTTGTCCGTTTCCCTGAGATCACCAGGTGATGCATCCTCCCCTCAGCGAGGTGCAGTGATGCAACAAAATGACCATGAAAGACTGAGAATCATCAGAAGCATCACTTTGGGCCAAATGCCTTATTATGTCAGATTTACAAATTCCCAGCACCCACATTGGAGGAAAAAAATGACCTACATAACTACAGACCAGAACAGAAAAAAAACATCACCAATGGCCCAATTCTCCTCTCTTTCCCTTTTCTCTACTCCCTCAATCTCTCTATCTCTGTCACTCCCTCTGTAGCTGCTCTCTTTCCCTCTCATTTCGTCACCCCTCGTTTATCTCTATGCTTTCCCCCAACAGCGGCTTGGTGCCTTATCACACCTCATTCAGATGAAAGGAATGTGTAGCTGTGTTTTAGCTTTCCTTTTTTTTTTTCATCTGTAAGAGATTTCCTGTCAGACTCTGCACATCCAGCGTGCACGCTGGACACTGTGATGCTAAAATCCAATGGTCGACCGTGGGGGGGGGGTGATCCAACCAACCTGCTACTAGGTAAACACCATCTGTTCACACAAAATCTCAGACACCATGACTGCCCCCCCCCAGACACCATGAATAGAATAGATTGATCCAATTGCACCTCTCGGAACGCACCTCGATCATGCCAACTTTACAGCAAGGTGTGTAGGTGTGTGCTGATAATAGATGATGACAGAATCATTGTTCTTTTAGATATTACAGCAAAAAAGACAAACATACTTTGTGATAAATAATGATGAACATGTATATGATCTGAAGCAAAATCTTTACAGCACGTGTTGTCAGAATTCCTCTCTGTTTGGATTTCTTTTTCTTTGTGATGATCTTTTTGTTAAAAAGTCAGCGTTGCTGCTTTTCTTGGTCTGTAGAGTTTCAGTTGAGTTTCTGCTTCCAAAATATTAAAGCTGTATCTCAAGGGGCTGCGAATGGCATTTCATTACAGACATAAAATTATGAGAAAATTGCAAGTGGACTTGGTCATGTCATAATTTTATTGCATTTTATACTTATTTTAATTGACTAGATTTTTTTATTGTGTCATGCTCCTAGCTGTCCAATGACTGTTTGGAATTGTCTCATGCCTCATGAGTTAGATGCTTTTCTTTCTTCAGTTACAGTTTAAGTTGCCAAACTCTCAAAGTCGTCTCAAATTTTAGAAATCTCCTAGAAAACATTTGACCCACAAATTTTTCTATGTAATTCAAAATTCCAGTGACATACTGTAAAAGCCTTGCAGCTCTCACAAGGAAACTGAGAAACCCCTAAAATGTTTGGAGACATTTTTGGAAACTCCCTTGTGAATGCTTCTTATTTGTCACCAAAAGTTGCTGCCCAGAGGGATGCAAGCTCAACATTTTCTGTCAACCATATTGGACCAATTGTGTGATCTTTAGAAGTGGTTTGCACAATCATCCGTCCTGTAAACTCTCCTTTCCTCCTTTCTTTCCTTTTTTCTCTATCTCCCACTCTCTCTTTCTCTCCCTCAGCCTGCAGTAAAACTGTGTCAAATCAATCAATTCAGGTTTCTTGGGCAGACCAGTGGTGTGGTAAGAAATTGACCTTTCATTTTAATGTGTGTGTGTGTGTGTGTGTGTGTGTGTGTGTGTGTGTGTGTGTGTGTGTGTGGGTGTGT
>SSNP01000057.1:797638-812202 GCA_006937955.1 Pachypanchax playfairii | reverse complement strand
ACACACACACACACACACACACACACACACACACACACACACACACACACACACACACACACACACCCACAAGTGTGTTTTGGTATCCTTATGGGGACCGTCCATTGACTTCCATTGATTTTAGTAACTAGATTTATACCTAACCCAAACCCTTTTCCTAACCTTAACCATTACTGATCTATAACTAACCCTAAGACTAACTAAAACTCTATTCACACCATACCTATAAACCTAACCCCTAACCCTAAAAAGGGGAGTCCCCCCCATGGGGACCAGGCTTCGGTCCCCACAAGAACCCTCGGACCCCAGAAAGATAGTAAAAGTCAGGAAACGGGTCCCCAGGAGGTCAGAAATACAAACCCACACACACACACACACACACACACAAATACTAACACAGATAAGAAACTTTACACTGTTAGCTGCAGCAGATATGATTAATACAGTTCTGCAAAAAAGTATTTGACCCCTTACAGATTTCTTCAGCATTTTTTGTCACATTTAAATGTTTAAGATCAGCAAATTAATTTTCATATTAGACAAATATAATCTGGGTAATAACAAAATACAGTTTTCAAACAATTATTTTATTTATTAAAGAATCCATTTCATACACATTTCAGGACTTTGTGGTTATTTCTTAAGTATTAACCAGTAATATGAAACATTTTATATCTAAAAAACATCAGGAAACACTGATTAACAGACCTTTCAATCTGTCTGCGTTAAAATTCATCTGGTTCCGTCAGGCTGCTTCGTCAGCAGCTCGTTCATATTATTTGAATTTGCTGGACTCTGATTGGCTAACAAACTAGCCTATGAGAGTAAGGTATACTGTTTCTTGCCCCGCTGCGCATGGTAACGTCAGACGTTCTCTCTTCCTGTTTGTTACATCTTATGCTAACAGCTTTTAGCCAGCAGCATGCTAGGCGTGTTTTCAACTGCAGGAGCTGATGAATACTAACAAACAAAGGAGTTGTGATGAAACAGTTTCAGGCCGTTAGAACTCGGGAGAACTCTGGTTTTATCACCACCTGCGTAGTTTGAGAGATTAAAACTGAAAGAGAAGTTGTTGACCTGTTTTCACCCACTATGAAGGTAAGAACACCTGTGGAGCTAAAATATTCAACAGAAACCTCAGAAACACTGTTTTTAATGGAAGGGCTTCTGTAACAGAAGAAACTTTATCAAACAAACTTAGCTCTGTGTGAAAATGTTATTGCCCTTAAACCTATTTAAGTGGTTGTGTGTGACACAAACCTTCCAGAAATAACTCAGGTTTTTTTTGTCAGAAATGAAAATTTGTTTGCTGATCTGAAACATTTTGGCTTGACAAAAAAGCAAAAATGAAAGAAATCTTTAAGGGGGAGAAATACTTGTTCCCAGCAGTGTACATGTTGTGTGGACACAGCATCAAAGAGGCTTTATGTCTATTTTTAGCTTTTATGCTAAGCAGCATGCCATTGCGGTTTTTCCATCTTTACCCGGCTGGTTATTGAGCGTATTGAGTGAGTGAGTTAGCCTGGGTTAAGTGGCTGTGCTTAGGGGCACAACAGTACTGCTGCGATCACCGGCTGCTCCCGTACAGCCTTGGAATGAGCCCTGCAAAACAAGATAAAGGACTCATGACAACATGCACACACACGCCTGAACACACACATTTTTTGCTGAAGAGCAGCAAAATACTAACGTGAGCCTGAATGGACAGATCACCAGGAAGAAGATGTTTGATTTTCTGTCATCTCTTTGTTTTTGCTAGATTGTCAATTTGTTATTTCATCTTATTTCCTCTCCTTTTCTCCCACATGCTCATTTATAGATTTCACACACCCGCACACACACACACACACCCACAAGTGTGTTTTGGTATCCTTATGGGGACCGTCCATTGACTTCCATTGATTTTAGTAACTAGATTTATACCTAACCCAAACCCTTTTACTAACCTTAACCATTACTGATCTATAACTAACCCTAAGACTAACTAAAACTCTATTCACACCATACCTATAAACCTAACCCCTAACCCTAAAAAGGGGAGTCCCCCTCATGGGGACCAGGCTTCGGTCCCCACAAGAACCCTCGGACCCCAGAAAGATAGTAAAAGTCAGGAAACTGGTCCCCAGGAGGTCAGAAATACAAACCCACACACACACACCCACAAGTGTGTTTTGGTATCCTTATGGGGACCGTCCATTGACTTCCATTGATTTTAGTAACTAGATTTATACCTAACCCAAACCCTTTTACTAACCTTAACCATTACTGATCTATAACTAACCCTAAGACTAACTAAAACTCTATTCACACCATACCTATAAACCTAACCCCTAACCCTAAAAAGGGGAGTCCCCCTCATGGGGACCAGGCTTCGGTCCCCACAAGAACCCTCGGACCCCAGAAAGATAGTAAAAGTCAGGAAACTGGTCCCCAGGAGGTCAGAAATACAAACCACACACACACACACACACACACACACACACACACACACACACACCCACAAGTGTGTTTTGGTATCCTTATGGGGACCGTCCATTGACTTCCATTGATTTTAGTAACTAGATTTATACCTAACCCAAACCCTTTTACTAACCTTAACCATTACTGATCTATAACTAACCCTAAGACTAACTAAAACTCTATTCACACCATACCTATAAACCTAACCCCTAACCCTAAAAAGGGGAGTCCCCCTCATGGGGACCAGGCTTCGGTCCCCACAAGAACCCTCGGACCCCAGAAAGATAGTAAAAGTCAGGAAACTGGTCCCCAGGAGGTCAGAAATACAAACCCACACACACACACACACACACACACACACACACACACACACACAAGTGTGTTTTGTTATCCTTATGGGGACCGTCCATTGACTTCCATTGATTTTAGTAACTAGATTTATACCTAACCCAAACCCTTTTCCTAACCTGAACCATTACTGATCTATAACTAACCCTAAGACTAACTAAAACTCTATTCACACCATACCTATAAACCTAACCCCTAACCCTAAAAAGGGGAGTCCCCCTCATGGGGACCAGGCTTCGGTCCCCACAAGAACCCTCGGACCCCAGAAAGATAGTAAAAGTCAGGAAACTGGTCCCCAGGAGGTCAGAAATACAAACCCACACACACACACACACACACACACACACACACACCCACAAGTGTGTTTTGGTATCCTTATGGGGACCGTCCATTGACTTCCATTGATTTTAGTAACTAGATTTATACCTAACCCAAACCCTTTTACTAACCTTAACCATTACTGATCTATAACTAACCCTAAGACTAACTAAAACTCTATTCACACCATACCTATAAACCTAACCCCTAACCCTAAAAAGGGGAGTCCCCCTCATGGGGACCAGGCTTCGGTCCCCACAAGAACCCTCGGACCCCAGAAAGATAGTAAAAGTCAGGAAACTGGTCCCCAGGAGGTCAGAAATACAAACCCACACACACACACACACACACACACACACACACACACACACACAGTCATAACACCAGATGCAGGCTGATGTTTTTCATCTTTCCAGATGGTGCAAGTTTAATAAAAATGTATATTTACTGGGAGACTTTTGGCTGAATATATAGTTGATGCATAAATGATAATAAAGAATTTCCCAGATGAAAGAAGACTTGTAGATTTCGGTGGTGGGACTGGCAGAAAACTGTGAATGTAATGATTACTGTGCTTCAGGCTAGGTCACATAAACAAAAGCCAAAACTGTGAGAGGCCTTGCTTCAGGTGCTCTAACCCGAGGGCACTGTTTTGAAAAGAAATCTACTGCACATGTATTTCCTGTTGAAGGGAATTTGTCACTATAAGACTTCACTTCTGACTCTGTATAACCTTCATTATATTGTGTTAATGCACTGATTCCTCCACGCCTTGACCCTGTGCTCTCTAGAGATTTTTCGTGCAGAGATTTCTTGGCCAACTTCAGCCCTCCACTCCCCCGCTATTGTCTGTCTGTCCTCATCCTACTTCTCTGCACAAAAACAGCTCATAATTATTGTCTCAGCATCCTTCATGTATAATTTATCAGCCGTTTAAAAGCAGAGTTGCATGCAGTTAAATCTAGAGGGAGTTTCTGTCTTTCTGAATCTCCCCTTCCTCTCTCCCTTTCATAGTTTTCGCTCTTCTGTCGCACTTTCTTGCGTGTGTAGTAGCTTTCAGTCATCTCTTTTTACTCTCTGTTATTCTTTTATTCTGCACCAGTGTGCAACCTGCATCCCTCCTGTCTGATTCACTTTGTTCTCAAGTGCATTCTGCCTTCCTCATCCTGCTCCTTCTCCTAATTTTTAAATTTGTGTTGGAAATTGGAATAATCACGCAGAGGTTCACTTCTTCTCTCCCTGTCTATTTATTTTGCACCCTTCACTCTTTAGCTTTCTTCTTCCTTCTCTCCCAAACAGAAAGAAGAGGTGCAGAGTAATTGGATTCCCTCTAATAGCGAGGGTAATGTTGACAGTACATAAATCCTGCCACTGAAATAGCGCCTCGTTTATCTTCTGATTTTGCCTCATTGTTTTGCGCCACATGTTTCCCACCCTCGACTTCCTCCTTCTCCAAAGCCTGCGTATATATATTTTTTTTCTCCATCCCTCTTTTCTTTGCCCAACCTTCCCTTCATCTCTCCAGGGGTCTCATCAGGTAGCCTTGATTGTATAGATGGGCCTCGTATGGGACGATGTGTCTCCGTGTAATTTGGTCGACACAGTTCGGCTGCTGCCGTGCAGATATTGGAGGGGAGGAACGCTGATGAAAAGAAACACGTGCACATTAGAGCAGATATGTGGCATCATATAAGGCTTTTACATGAAACAATGAGGGATGCACTTGATTCTGCTTTAAGCAAATTAAATCTGCTCCTTGTCTCACCTAACATGTTTAGCCTGTGAGACTTCATCTGGTTACAAGGATGATGAAACTTCAGGAAGACCTTAAATCACATTCAGTGTCAAATTTCCCCGTTTCTGTAAAACAGCAAGTGACTGAATAGCAGAATTAGCTCCGCAATATTCGAGCAAATTCCAAACAAGCCGTGCAACAATTTAGAATCATATTTTTTCATATTGGACAAATGAAAATAATGGATATAATCTGTGTGATTTATTGCTTTTTTCACTTACAAAAAGGGTCAGGCTCAAAGAATACTTGATCCTATTTCATAATTAACTTAATCAGCATGATAACATCTTTTTGTGAGGTCGCCTCCAAATAGGAAATACTTGTGTCCTTTGGGCTATGCATTTAATACCATAGTGTGTTTTAATTTTTGGCCTTTAAAAGCCACAGAAATTATTGCTTTTATAGACAAATACATCAGCTTATTTTAAATATTGACATGACTGCAATTTAACTTTTAGTTTTCCCTTTTATTTTTCATATTATATCAGAAATATTCCTCTTTCTCTGTCATATTGTAATGATATTGATCATAAAATGCAAAATGTTACATGAGCTCTTAGCTTGACGTCACCAGACAAATGAAACTAAAATCTCTAAGTTCATTCGGATGTCCAGAGGACAATGACACAATGACACAAGCTGAAAACCAAAATGATTCTGTGTATGTTGGTATAACAAATAAAACTAAAATAATTAAATAAATTCATCACTTTCTTCTGATTTTAAAATGCTTCAAGCCAAAGTTTAAAACCACAGCTGACATTATAATGACCATCTTCATGTTTGTTTATATGGTAGCACCATTTAGCCAAACTAAAAGAAACAGGAACATGTTTGAAGAACAGAAAAGATGGAGTTATTCATTCATCTTATAAATAAATGAGCTGACAGCATCTGTAGAAATGTTTACCTGTTTACTGGATTCAGAAATGATGACAGGGAAATGAAGATGTATTATGATATAAATCAAGATGATAAAGTTTGTGTCTTTCAATCACTCGTCTCTAAATATCAAGCAGTCTCATCAATTATTGAGCAAGTGTCAAGCATTTGATGTAAACGTCCCTTTCCAGCAGTGTTATAGGAGCCCATCACACCGGCCGGCCGACATCCTCCCTTTTCATGCTCCTTCATGGTCAATCTTATTGATGTGAGAGTCTGGGTCAGGTCAGCTAATCAATCACCCGCATGGCATTTGAATTGTTTAGTCTGTCTATAGACTTCCAGCATACCTGCTGCTTTGATCTCATCCCATTGCAAACAGAGAAAAGTCATGAGGGAAGGATCTCATTACATGGAAGCTCTGTGAGTTCTATGGGTGGCGTCTGAATGATCGTTATTGTTGTTATTGACGATACTCAGAGTCAAACACCGTCAAGGTCAAATCAACCTTTTTCATTTAGGATTCTGTCACTTTTTATATATCTGAGTGTGAGAAAGAGGCAAGATGGCGGGATCTGTATGTTTTAATGTCTTCTATTTATTTTCTTGTGCAACATGATTCTTATGGAGTTGACAGCAAAGCACTTCTAAATTCAAGTGTCTCTGTAGACTCGTATTGTTTGTCACTTCCCTGAGAGGTCTGCAGCTGCTCTTAACGCAACCACAGTCATTTAATTGGATTGTCAATCTAGGGAAGCCCACTTCCTACCCCCGTCTAACACTTTTCACATGTAATAGCACAGTGCAGCCCTCAGGCATTTACCTTTAACCACACATCATAATCATATAACAGTCAGATTTTATCTGTCACTATGTCGAAAGCCTTCGGTTAGATGTTAAAGATGTGTTGGCAGGTGGTTTAATCTAAAGTAAATGGAGATAATTGCAATACCCAGATGACACAATGAGGTCATATTGTTGTGTGCCACGCCCCTCCTCCATATAGCCAATCAATAGGTCACATTTCTTATTATGGTCTGTCACTCTTCCTCTCCAGTTTCTACTTGTACTCAAAATGTGACACACACCCACTTCTTTTTTTTTTTGGAGGGGGGGGGGGCGCCTGAGTCAGCACACTTCCTTCCCTTCGGTCTTTTCACTTACATGATCTCATCGCCTCCTCACACTCTGTGTAACCACATTCTGAGAACAATCGTGGCCACATTTACATCCCTCATCCTTTTTTATTCATCTTTCACTTTTAACTTTACCCCCCCCCCCACCACCCTCCAAAAATCATCCCCACCCCACACAGTTTCCCCTCTTTCCACTCATGATCTCCTCTACTCCGTTTCCATTTATGTTGCTCTTCTCCTCATCAGTCAGTCCGCCCGCGGTTTGACAAAGATGTAGAGTCTCACGAAGGCTGCCAGACTATCAGCACGTATCTATTCATCAGCGCACACATGCACGCTCTTTTAATGTCGCAAAGAGCAGTGAAACTTAGAGAAAGGAAAAAAGAAATGGCAAGCGCTTCACACAAACGTGGCCTCTAATGCATCCGCATTTTACAGAGCTCCTTTTGAAATTCAAAGCATTTATTTTCTTGTCATAATATGTCGCACAGGCCTGTTGTCAAAAAGGGAAAATTGCTGATTCACAGACTTGATTCTCTTGACATCATAATTGCAATAATGTGTGAGGAGATAAACAAACTCTAATGCCTTTGTTTGCATTCCTAGATGTGTTATCTATCCATATAACAATTATTGTCATTTGGCTTTGGAAACAAATTCTAAAGCTGTGAATGTCCTCTCAATGAAAGCTATCACACTGTTTTATTCTGTCTCCACATTGTTTGGATAAAATCTAAAATGTCATCTCTGTATTTTTGCACTTGACTGTAAACACTTTTTCTTGCCTTGCCCCCTTCTGCTTTTTTTTTTTTGCTTTTTTTTTTGTTTTTTTTTCACAGACTATGTGCGCTAAAGCAAATGATGTTTTGTTTATGTTTCTGAGTATTTTTGGATTCAGTGTTTGTTGCTCAGTGAGGCAGTTCAGATGACAAATTTCACTTTCACACACCGTGCTATCAAAGAAGATATAATTTCTCTTTGCTGAAATGAGTTTGATTTCGTCTCCTCCCTCGTGCCGCAGAATAAACAGACGCAGCAGGTCTTTGGTTCTGATGTCCCGTGAGAGATGATCTATGAGGAGAGATGAAGACGCGCAGTTTGATTCCAAGGAAAGATGTCCTCAGCCCTCTTTCTTCCAGCACTCTGTCTTCCTTATCCTCGTTCCCTTGTTAGCCCGTCTTCTCTGTCTGCAGGGTATTCAGCGGAATGAGCGGGTGATTGTTGTGTGGACCTGCAGCATGTGTGCATGGATTCATGAGAATGTGTGAGAAAATATGCTTGAAACGAGGAGGGAAAGCCAAGGAAAGTAGATTCACGAAAATGGACAAATTTGGTTAGACGGTTTCCTAAACATGCCACAGACTAGAGTGGATTTCATTCTCTGGTGCAGAATTAAGAGATTTATATAAATGGAATAAGAGGAAAACAAGAACAGACAGTGTTGGCCCCTATAGAAGTCAATCTGTTCCCCCGCTCTATTGTTGGTTAAAAAAGAAATAAAAATCCATCACAATAAGAGGGCTCGGCTTTAGACTCAGTCCTCTTCTCTCCTGCTACAGCTTTCTACTGTGGATGTAACAGTTAATCCACCACCACAAGTGCTATCAGGCCCCTTCTGCTGCTCTCACTAAGACGCTTTTATAGATGCATGTACGCTTCGGGATTCTTCTCTTCCTTTTACTTTACAGGGCAATTTAGAAGTCGACCCTCTTATTTTTACATGTGTGTATATCCTTCAATGTCTAATTGAAAGTAAAGTAATAAAGGACGTGGTATTGCATGACACAAAGTGAATAAAATACTAACAGAAAACATGACACCGCACCCTGAATGTTTGTGAGTGATGCTCTCAGCTAACGTTCTAAACCCCCACGTTTTTAGCCAAAAGAAACTTTTAGAAAAGCATTTGTTAAATGGATCATCAGTAAATGAGGCGCTGCCTGTTAAATGAAGAATCGAATAATGTGCAGTTAACGATAAACAGAACCTCATCATCAGCCTGGTTTAATGATAGTCTAATTGAATTTTTTCATGGCAAAGAATTAGAACGATCATTTTGACACTGTGAGCCAGAGGCTGTATGATAAAGCTCTGAACTGTTGATAAAAATAGACGACCATTTGGATCCATCATTTCTTTTGGTTTCTTTTTGTGGACTTTAAACTTGTATGTTTGTGATTTTAAGATTTCACTGTACACCAGCTGCTGCTGCATCAGACCTACTGTATAGAGGGTTTTTTTCTGCAACACTAAAGAACTGATTAAATTGTTTTAGCCTCTAACAAATCCTAAACCAGACACAGATTAAATTCTCACTGGAGATAATGTATATAAACCCCTAAATGAATTGCATCTTCCCTTTCTGTCTGTTGCACTTCTCTTCGCTGTTGTGCAACTACCAAGCCTGCCAACGAGAAAGCCTCCAGATGTGACCCAAGCAAGGCAGCATTTTTCTTTGGGCTAAAGGTGCCAGATGGGGGGTTGAGGTCTGGAGCAGCTAGATGGAAGCCGGCAGCCTGGAGGCAAGAGCAGTCCTGCGACATTGAGGAGCGCATGTGGCCGCGGAACTGACAAGATGAGAAGTGATATGCCTTCGCCATTCCTGTCAGTCATGCCACCTCATTAGAGACAGGAAAAAAGGGGGAGGGGCAAGTGTTCAGAGGGAGACAGGGAGAGTGGGTGGTATTTATGTTAGCAAGAATTCAATTTTATGAGGACTACAGTCATTCCAAGGCTCTACAGCTGTCAAGGTATCTAGTTCAAAGATGGTTAAATTAGCATATACTATGTGCTTGTCACACTAGCGCAGCAATGAAGTGTTGCTGCAACCAGGCAGCTAGCATGGATTTCAAGCTAGACGTGAAGGAGAGTGGTTGGAGGAAGACACGATTGTGCAGCAGAGATAATGTGAAGGCATGAAATATTAACCCATTGCTAAACATCCCAGCTTAGCCCGTGTGTAAAATCCCTCTACGAACAATACTAATACATGCTGCATTCATGAGGGAGATGACAGGGGCCTTGTTGCACCGTCAGATGGGAAGTGTGCATTAGGAAGCTCTCTCATGTATTCATGCACCTATAATAGGATATATACGATGAAAATCCCAATAGTCATTTTAGTAACGCAGACGGAACCGTGCCGCAACTCGTGCATGCACGTATACGAGCACACACTCCGACTCGCAACCCTCACGCACGCAGACACAACATCCTTTGCCTCCAAAGCTAAATAGTTGATTGATGGTCTAAGCTGTGAAGAAATGCTCTCCTTTATGTCTCCAAAGGTTTGTAATTGCTGCAGTGAAAGGATGCTCACTCGCCTGGAATATTGATCCTAATGGGATTACTATCCTGCACCAAAGAGAGGGTGATGGAGAGAAGGATATGGAGGGAAAACGGTAGACAAATGAGGTTGGGGAGGGGTCCTGGACAGAGGGGTGAACAGACAGACAGACAGATAGACAAGGGAAAAGTCCAGTTTGTCTTTGCCACTTTTTTTTATTGATCTTTTCTTTTTCAGCACATACAGTAACAACTTCTGTACGAGAACATTAAAGCCTCTCTTTGGAAACCAGAGACGTGGGGGTGGGTGGGCGCACTGGGAGAAGATGACTGGTGGAGGGGAGTTGGTTCTCATGGGAGAGATCATGGAGGGGTGATGCATCCCTCCTCTCGCCTCCTCCTCTGGGACTGTTGTTGTTGTTGTTGTTGTGAATGGCTCTACTGCAGTATGGATGGTGCTATTATCCTGGCAACAGCAACAAACAAACATCGGTTAGAGCAGAATGTGGAGGAGATAAGTTGTTGGAGATTGTTTCCAAAGAGCGGAGTAAGACTTATATCAGTGTGGAGCTAGAGGTGGAATGTGAACAGAAACTGAAATAGAGAATAACCATATGCTCTGTGTGACCATATTGCAATTCAGGGAAAATACAGCTCACTGCTTCTTTTGATTATTTCTGGTATGATCCCCCGTCTGCGTTTCTCTGAATTAATAACAGAGTGGAGGGATGTCATTCTGTCCATCCCCACCCCCCGGTTTGTTTGGCTGCACTAACCCCAGATGGAGAGTATGGTCATCAGTGTGGGGCCAGATTGTCCTCAGCAGCTAATTGAAATGTTACGATCGGGCAGAGTCATGGAATCCCCGTACATTCGTGCCTTATGTTAACGCCTGTCTGAAAGTCTACGTCTTTGCGTGTGCCCGGCCATGATGTCGGTCATCTGTCTGTCTACTCCAGGGTCTGTCTGTGCTGCTGAGCTCGGCCTCTTTTTGGTCCTCGTGTATAAAGTCACCTTTATGAATAATTATCAGAAAGCCATTATGTCCATTCAGCGCCTCTTGATGTCCCTCTGCGGGGAGTATTGTGTGTGTGCGGCGCATTGTTTGGCATGCTTTGAAAGTTTGTTTTCCCCCAGTGGGGGGGCTTCGCAGAGAAATGACTTTGCTCGGAGTTCGAAGGAAAAGAAAAAGAGGTAAGTATTATCTAGAAGAAAGAGATGCTGTGGGCGGGAGGAGGGCTGAGGAACAACAACAACAACAGGCTCAGCAACAAACTGTATCCAAAACAATAATAATCAACTGCAAACTGACTAAAAGAACAGAGAATATTGTCTCACCCAGCTGGTGAAAGCTGTTTTCATACACACACTCACACTACTTGCACAAATGTCTCTCTACCTGCCTGTGGGGTGATTGTAAAAATGAGTTTTCAATACCTTCAAAGGCTTGTAATGCAGCCAGCAATTTCATTTTGACAGACTCACTCCTAAAGGTGCATTTTTATCTTTTTATTTTTTTTTCTTCCTCTGCAGCACAAAAGAAACTCCGAGTGTTTTGCGTGTGTGTGTGTGTCCGTCTGGTTGTGCGCATGTGGACTCAGTAGTGATCAGACTCCCACGGTGCCGTCTCAGCCTTTAAGAACTGCAGGAGACTTGTGGAGGACAAAAAACAGCGTGAAAGGAGAAAGAAAAGAAGGAGGAAGGAGCGCAAGGGCAGGGGTGGGTTCACTTTCCAGCTGCGTGTTTGCATTACTTTGTGAAACTACACTTTTTTTATGACAAGGAGGTCATTGCAGCAGGATTATCAGGGTGCAGACGTGAGTCCAGCTTTCAAATAGCTACTCAACATGAGAAACTAGCAGGTGTTGAATGTGAATTACTGCACGTCATGGGAATACGTTTTAAATATAAATATTTAGGGAACTGTCTGCATACATCAGATAAAATAAACATGAAGGCTGATCTAAGATTTGCAGTGAATTTATCTTGGTGTGTTTCTTGTATGAAGACAGAGATTTTCAGAGATTCTGACACATTTTTGTGTGTAATCTTTGTGTGATCCTAGACTGACTCCACAATACTGAGATCAGGGCTCTGTTGGGGCCAAACCATCTGCTGTCTGACTCTTTGATCATCTTATTGCTGAAGAGTTGGTTCATTATGACACTGGTCTGCAGAATGCATATCGCATGCCTCCCTGATGGTACTGCATTACAGTAAAGAATCTAATGATCTAAAGTGATTTACATTTTCATGCTTCAAAAGCAAAGAAATGGACTCATACCATTAGAGGCATCACCGCTAGCCTTCCTGCAGGTGTCTGATCGTCATGGCAGCCTGGATGTCAGACCGATGGTTTGGCACTGATCGCTTTCGACACAGGATGCCACAAGGTGGCCCCGAGGCCTAACGGGGCCACATAGTCTCATTTTTTGGCTCTGCATCACTAGCTCTGACCCTAGAGGTGGGTTATTACTGGGGCGTTAAGTACTTCCTTTGATTGAGTAGAGCAAGAGTTCACAAAGACAGAGATTATTATGTTCATCTGTAAACTATTTAATCTGTTTGTCCTGTTGTGGACTCGTCTGAAAGTTTAGACCTGAGCTGGACAGAAACTACCGGTGGCTTTCAGGAGAAAATTAGCTCCTCTTTCAGCAAACACAGCGGTCGTGTTGCATCATCATCCAAACTGCTTGAGCCTTTAATTTGAGGATGGTAAAGAAGAAAGAAGTGTGATGCATTCTTAGAGAACATTCTGGGGCACAGAGGAGTCATAAAGGGGTCAGACAGGGTTTCACCCTCCAACTGGCAGCAGTCATAATTTTACATCCTTTTGTTATTTCGCCTGTTTGCAGCTCGTTAAAAAGATTTGATCAGCATTCAGGATCAGTCAAGCTGCCGTGCTTGAGGGGCAGATGGGGTTAAAGGGCTTGTTCAAGGGCACAGCAGTGGTAACTTAACAGTATTTGAACCCGTGACCCTTTCTGATCTGTAACCAGCCTGAACTGTTGAGTCTCAGACTTCCGTCGGAGCTCGGAGCTGTTTCCTTCTCCGTGAGTTCACGCTGCAGTTTCAATCCTTCCTAAAACAAAAGAAAGAAAAACGAGGCATGAATAAAAAACAAAAAGACTTTGCTGTATCATTTATTGTAGAACTTTGTCCAGCTGGACATTAATATTGTCTTGCTGAGTGTTTGATATTCTTTTTGCATCTTCTAGCAGCAGTCAATAAGGAATTATTTTAACTATTTTAACCTGTTTATTCCAACATGCTCACCTCATTACGTTCAGATTTAATCTGTCAGGAGCTCAAAGTTTCTCATATGAACAACTGGCAGTTTTCTTAGAGTTTCTGCAAAGTGACCCCCCCCCCCCTCCATCTTGTTTGGCTGTGTGTAGGTGGGAACCAAAAGACATAGATTATCTGTGACTGATGATATCTGGAATGCAGAGTAGATTATTCCTGATTTATGGGGTCTGAGGAGCAGCCCAATTTTTAACTTGCTGATTATGGCTGGAGGGCTCCGCAGGTTCTTCTCACACGTGTTTATGTACGTGCGTGCGTTCATATTTTCCAGGACACAGTACCTTGAGACTGATGTGCCTTCTGCGCAATAAAGAAGCAGTATAATGAGATGCCTAACTTTCCCTCTTTGAATGATATTTTACATTAAAAATGTAAATTAAAAAGCCCCCGCCCTGCTATCACCACATCCCGATTCCCCTTTCCTCATCGCCATGTCCAAAACAATTTTCTGCATGGCTCCCTTGCGGTACTAGGCTACAGAGTATGTTTGTCTATGCATGTGTGTGTGTGTGCGTGCGTGTGTGTCCATCCTCGTCTGGGTGCTAACTGATTGTGATTGCATTTCCATCGGATTTTCTGCCAGCGCAAAAGGAGAGCGGGGCCCAGACGGAGAAATGGGATCAGATGGGAAAACTCATCTCCTCTTCCCAGACACATTCCCTCTTGCAGAGCGTGTGGTCATCACACACACATCCAGTGAATGGGTGTCCTCAGATACTCGGGGTATTACCGGTGCTAATGAGGTGTGAGAGCAGGACAGAGATGAAGCAAGTGGAAAGGAGGTGGATCAGAGAAACAGATCAAGAGGGTGGGAGACGGGTAACCATCAATCTCATCGCAGGAAAATCAATAAGAGCAGTAGAGTTGGAGAGAAAGATGGCGAGAAGAAATTTAGTGGACAAGAGTGAAAGTTGGTAAAAGAAGGAGAAGAAAAATAAGACAGGAGAAAACTGAGACGTGTGTGTGTGTGTGTGTGTGTGTGTGTGTGTGTGTGCATGCGTGTGTTTGTGTGGGGGGGGGTGCATGCGTGTGTA
>SSNP01000057.1:792638-795138 GCA_006937955.1 Pachypanchax playfairii | reverse complement strand
TTTCTGGCCTTTTGACAAACCAAGAACCATCTCATAAATCTGAATATATAGTTCCAGAGCTGCAGTCAAGAAAATAAAATCTTTATGATCAGACAAAACACTCAAAAATGTTCAAATCCAACCAAAAATAACAAGATTTTAAAAAAGCAAGAGAAATGAAAAACAAAAGTTGTGCTATATACTGCATGTATAAGCAGTATTTGCAGCTGCACCCACTGTGACATTCAGTGTTTTAATATCGCCAGCTTGCGAAGTTAAACCCTGTCATAAACTCCCATTTGTGATCGTGTTGTAAGCAGCGTTTACACACTCCGACTGCTGTTTGCAGGGAAAATGAGATAAACACGGTGATCCGTGAATAAGAAAAGCTATCGCTTTGTGATCCTCGACAGAAATTAAGACTAACTAATAGATAGTTCAGATTACATTTAGAAACCAAAACAAATTAGAATGTTTTCAGGTTGAATTACAACCAAACTAGCAAAAGACTTCTTCTTCTTCTGTTTTTCTTTTCTGCGTAGCACCTAATAAACCCAGAAATGCCATGAAGAAAATATTTTTTGTAAAAAAACAGCCCTGCAGGGTCTGCTTGAGAAGCAATGCATCGTGTAAAATATTAAGAGGAAAAAAAAATGTTGAGGAATGGCAGAATGGGAAAAAAGCAGGGGAGTAGTGAAGTGAAGGAGCGATGAAAGATGAGAACAGATCCTCTCTTGGTAATGCACTGTGATGATCAGTAGAGTCTAATGAAGGTGCAGATGTCCCGCAGGAGTCTTACACACTCTTGACGACCACTGGGAATGGCAATTAATCCATGATGCGTATACACACACACACACACACACACACACACACACAGACACTTGCAGGCACATACATTCAGATCCCAAAAAATTTACATAAAATGTACCCCAGGCTCAGTCGCCTTTGTCTGTACTCAAACGCAGAACAAACTGTGGCGCGTTGAGCCATATTACACTTACCATTAGATTGTACACTCTAATGTAAATGGCTAGCAGAGAGCAGCAGTATGTCCACTTATTCTGTACCAAACCCAGACAGAAAAGCTCAGCGTTCAAGTGATTACCTCCATTGTGCATGCAACTAGAACGCTCTACAACATGGGCCTCTTTTTCCTTCAGCCCACAGCACAAAGGAGCCCTGTTACCTCTGCTGTGATGACCTATATTTTATGTATAAGAGTTGTGTGAGTGTCTGTGTGACCGAATCCCTTCAGACTGACCGTGTGCTTATTATCCAGTTGTGCCAGCTGGTTTACTGACTTCCCAAAGCAGGAGGTAGATTTGGAGAGGGGAAAGGAGACTCAGGTGGATGAGGCCCTGCACTGCGGATTAGTCGTGTTGCACATATGTGCGTGCATGTGTGTGTGTGTGCTGTGGAACAACTACTTTAAGAGCAAGTCACCAACCGCCACCCCCACCCATCCAACCCACAGTTATGTAAAGATGAAAGGATAAACTGCTGAGACAGGGAAGTAGAGAGAAATGGACACAGTTGTAAAAAAAAGTCTGTGTGTGGGTGGGACGGGGCGGGGTGGGGGGGTACATTAGTGTATCCTTACAGAAGCAAATGCAAAAGAATGAGTTTCTAAGTGTGTGTGTGCGTGCATGCATTAGTGTGTGTTTAGGAAATGATGGCCGGTCTGCTCTCTTCTGAGATAAAAGCTTGTGCCTCTGTATCACTGAGACTGCAGCGTAATGGCACTACAACTCTGAGGCTGACACAGAACGAGGACACTGTGCATGTTGACGGGGGGACGGGGGGACGGGGGACAGAAACCTGACATGATGGGCGGATGACGTCAATCTCAGCTCTGACATTTACACTGCAGGGGTTGGAAAATGGGACCTCTTCTCTTTCTCTTTAGCCTCTCATCACTAAAGAGAAAAGTGCAGAAACTTTCTTCCTCCTTTTTCCACATCAGGATCTTTATCTGGCAAAATAATCTTAAACTTTGCACATATGTAATAAAAGTATACTTTCTTACTTGTTCTATCTTGCATATTCCACATTGAAAATGATTATTTATTTTGTCTGAGCCACATAAAAGACATTCACATAAAAGAACATTTCTCTCCGACTGCGCCTGCATTCACATATTTCAAGACATTACCACAAAACAAGAAGTTACAAATCAAAGTTCTGCATTCAGATTTGGGTGTCCCTTATTTTTAGGATTCCAGTCATATGATTTCTCCAAGTTAACAGCAGACTGACTTCACAAATGCACTTGTGCCAAGGACATGCTGTAAATTATAAAGGACAGAATGAGCCATCTGTGAAATATCTCTTAATAAACACACATATGCTTATGTGCACACAAAAAATTCACACACTGTGTCGAAGCAGACAGCAGAGGTGCTATCAGTTGTAGTTAAGGAGAGGGGGGGTCTTAGTTACCTCTAGGTTAATGATCCTCATTAATATGCGCTAATATACCCCAGGTCATACAGTAATTAAAAATCTCATTCAATGCTCT